>SNQJ01S0057756.1:48293-82458 GCA_010110895.2 Picea sitchensis
ATAGATCCCGATTCAAGTTTAAGTTATGTTTCCCGTACTCTAGTAGAATAATGTAAACTAGATAAGGTTAAGCATAGGAAATCTTGGTTAGTATAGTTAGGTACTGGGATGAAATGAAAGGTTGTAGAGTTGGTTAAAGAATGCATAGAAACCATGGATGCTATGGAAACTAAGGTAGAATTGAACATATTGCCATTGGGGTCCTATGATTTCCTCATAGGCATGGACTGTATTGAAAAGCATTCAGTTGTTGCAAATTGTCGAAATAGAACTTTTGACTTCTTAGATGAACTTTGACAAGGAAAAAAAATCAAGGGAATACCTCGCAAAGTGTTAGTAAGAAACATTTCTTCTTTGCAGTTGAAACGAAATGCAAGAAAGAGTTGTGAAATATATGTTGTACATACAAATAAATACAATGACGAAGTGGTTAAAAGTTTGTTAACCAAAGATACTATTTTACAATAATTTCACGATGTATTTCCAAAAGAAATTCAAAGACTACCTCTTAGAAGGGACATAGATTTTATGATAGATTTAGTACCCAGATCTTCACTGGTATCTAAAGAACCTTACAAAATGAGTGTTCCTGAGGTAACTGAACTAAAAATTCAGCTTCAAGATTTAATGGATAAACAATACATTAGACCAAGTGCATCTCTGTGAGGAGCACCAGTCCTGTTAATTAAAAAGAAGGATGGAACCTATAGTTTGTGTATTAATTATAGAAAATTAAATAAAATGACCATAAAAATTAAGTATCATTAACCCTGTATCGATGACCTATTTGACCAAGTCGGAGAGGCTAAAATATTTTCAAACAAGACCTATGGTCAAGATACCACCAATTTATAATTAAAATGAAAATGTTCATAAGACTAATTTTTGAACCAGTTATGGACACTATGAGTTCGTAAAGGTACCCAGTTGGGTTGAATTCTCCTCTCTACCTACTTCTTATTCAGACCCAGGTTCAGATCTGATCATGGTTCCAACAAAACCCCTCTAAAACTATTAGCCCTCCTGGTAATCCAGAAGGCAACACAACACACAGGGTGTATTGCGTAGTCTCACCCAAGATAGTCTTATGGGTGACTCCAAACCTTAAGTGTATGTAGTCCAGGGAAGAGTGGGGATATGGGATTCTAATCTATTTCCCCCATACATTCAACATATTTATCCATTCATATTGTTAAGATTCATTCATTTATTAGTTTACGCATGCATTCTAATATATTTATTGATTCATTCATTCATCCATTCATAATCTAACTATTGGCATAAGGTAAATCAACAATAAACAACATGCATAACACATTTTTTTAATATGGCTCACACCCTCATGATCTATGTCCACAAAGATCTTGCTTCTTAGGATCTTTTATTAAGTCTGCTTCAAAATATGCCACTACTTGCACTACATCTTCGATCATACAATCATAAAACAAGTTCCACAACCTCTGTGAGGTGGACTAGATCACACTAGGCTCCTTAACCTGTTCTCTGACCCTAAGAACAATAACCTACTTGACTCTCTACAACTCAACAACTTAAAAAACATAATAGCTTCCAGCACTTTGAACCAAAAATAACAATCAACAATCCTCTAACCCTAGACCTAGATCTCCTAGGTGCTTATTTATACTATTTTACAGTCTTATAAGCCATTACATTTCAAAACCCTAACCTTAACATGGTTAGGTCTTACTTACTCCACGCCTTGCATGATTTCCTCCTTTTCATGTAGCCTTTCCTTACACATGTTTCTCTTCCTTCCAGCTATATTTTTCCAAATTAAGCTTTACTTTCCAAAAATACATTTTTCCTCAAAATTAGACTCCCCCTAATAAGACACCAACAATTACATGTGGCTCATCTAGAGCCACCTAGGCAATGCACACTCCCTCAACAACCTTTTCTATGCTATGGAACTTCTCTATATGTTCCCTTCGTCTTTCCTATACCTGTGTGACCTATTCTGTGAGTGCTTCCAATGCTTGCGATGTCATCTCCTCCTGGATCATTGTTGCACACTCTTTCTGTGCTTACACCATCTTCCTCTTCTCCTCCTCCAATTGCGTGATCATCTCTGTTGATTTCTACTGAAGGGGTTCTACTTGCATCTGTCTTTCCTTCTTCTATGTATGTGCTTCTTTTAATTCTGCCTATAGCTTATTCATATATTGTGTTCCTTTCAGATGCTTTGTGATACTCATTGTATTATTCCTCTTCCTAAGGTATTGGATAGTTTCACTTAGTCTTTCTTCTTCCTGGTCCCACTGCTGGACCTTCTTATCTTCCTCTAGTGCTATCCACAGTTGCATTTCTCTGTCAAACAATAATGTTGTTGCGCTGACTTGTTTTTCCATCTTATCCCTTTGACTTGCAACTTCTTGTTTCCTTTACTCCTTCACCTCCAGGGGAGTCATTGGTTTGAGATTTTATTTTAATTCCTCTATCTTCTGTCGGTACTGATCGATTCTTTGTGCAATGAAGTCAATATTATCCTCTACACTTCACTATGCTACTTGCACCCTCTTCGGGATTTGGTTTTATTCCACTGTCAATCCCTTCTCTATCCTGTCTGTGCATCTTTCTCCTCTTTGTTAAGCCCTAATATTGGCTCATTACCCCTTAATTGGGGCATATTACATTAGTAATGTTACTTTATTTATGTCATCTTTATTCCATTAGTTGTAATTATACCTCCTAGTCTCCTATATATACCAAGGAGACATTTTCATTTTCAGGTGTCCTCTCTATTAGGAAATTTTTCAATCCTCCCATGATCTCCCCTTTTAAACCATCCATATTAGTATCTTAGTCTCCTATATATACCAAGGAGACATTTTCACTTGGAATCATCTTGTACTTGAACATTTATGTGGGGTAAAAGGATTTTTCCCCCTCAAAGAGGATTATTATATGAAATTCTCTCTTTTTCAAGGTGTTGAGTACTTATTCTAAGGTTTTTCTATGCTATATTGATATTTGGTTCTTAACACTCTTCCTTTTTTGCATTGAACTGGTCGCATGTGATCTGGAGCATCTCTATGACCCCTTTTCCCACCTCTAGATCTGTGGCATCTGTGCGGGCCCTAGACTATACTTATTGCATGACGTTGGCTTGTAGCCCATATATATCCTTCATTGGTATGTGTGTCATCATCATCTCAAGTTGTTATCCTCCAGGGATTTCTATGTTGTCTCATGATCGAGCTTGATCATTTGGCGAGTTATCATGAATGTTTACCTGCCTTGGATGACAAACTACACAGTCTCTTCGCCCTCTTTCTATGTAGGTGGCCTATGTGCCTTCTCCTGTTGTTGCGCGGTAGCATGTGATTATGCCTGGCCCCATATATTTTGTATGTTTTAATGGACCTATATGAGTTTGGCCATAATTTCTTTCCATTGTGCCTCTGTAGTTCTGACCACTTCTTCGCTCATGTCTTGGACCTTGTCCATGATGAGATCTACATCATCCCAAGTCAGGGTGATGTCTGGATCCTCTGTTTCATACCTTCTCTTTTTGCACACATATTTTCCTTGTGAGGGCTTCCTTGTCATTTGTGAGGGTTGCACATCTCTCTTTGTTGCTTGGCCTCTTTCCTCTTGAGCTTGTACCATCTCCTTTTTCCGCGTCTGAGACCGACTTCCTGTTCTTTCTGATGTGTGCACTCTCCTCTGCCTTTTTGGTACCCTGCTCCTCCCACTTGGTTGGGCTCGCATTGTTGTTGTTTCGGTATTATCCGTCAAACTGCTTGTTTGGGCTAATGAGCCTACTTTTGTCATTTCCTTGGGCTTGGAGGAATGCGTCATGCCTTTCCTTGTCGTTGATTTTTCTATTAGCAGCTACCACTGTGTAGGCCAATCCTTGATAATCCAATCCACTTCTTCCCTTGTGACACAATATTACATCTTTTACCATGCATTTTTGGGATCCCATGTGGCTTGGATCCATATGTGATGTCGAGATGCCTTGAATTTAGTTATCCCCTTTGTCTCATGTGCGACCTCCATAAGTATGTGCCATACGCTTGTTGTGTTTTGCTGGATTTCTTCTAATAGCAAGGAAAACATAGTGTTGTTTTCCTATTGCGTATTGTTATATTTTTCTTTCCAGAGAGACTCATACCTATCGACATAGCACTTTCCTATCTTGTCCAGGAATGGTGAGAACTTGGGCTCATGCCACCCTACCAGAGCTATCAATATTATCAACCAGGAGTAATGGAACTCGGTTCCATTGTCCTACGCTTTGTGGCAGTCAAGTAGGAATTGGTTCAGTAGGAAAAATGCCCAGCTAAAAATCATCCCCTTCACACACTGCACTCCCATTGCGATAAATCCTATTGGTGCTTCCTCTCTCCAAAATTTTCTTAGAAGCTTGCATGCCATTAATTTAATTTTGAATATTGTTTCATTGTCATTGATCTCTTTGATTATGATCCCTTTGTTTCCCCTGGTCGTGTCGAATTGTGCGTTCACCTATTTTCTAGTTCTTTCTTGCACGATTTTTTATCCAGATACTCTTCTGGTTGTGCGCCAATTGTGGGAAATCCTATTATCTTGGAAATTAATGCCACGTCAATCTACATTGATCTGTCCATCCAAAGGATGCCTCCATGGACCCCAACAACCAATTTTTTGATGCACAGACTAACATTCTTATCACACCCAAAATGCAGTATGTCCAAGAGATTCATAATACCTAATTTATACAGCCCAGTAATCCACTACACGGGCTATAACACTAGTCTTCCTAGTGGTCCAATCTCCCCAGTGTTTATCAAATAGTTTTCCTCGGCCAATTCTGTAAATGTGGTCATGTTGTGTATGTCATGATCCGCGTATCTAAACTTTGGTACCTTCCCCAGCATGTCATCGAAAGTGAGGACTGCTTCTGGAGGAAAAGGGAGGGTATTTTCCATATTGTCAAGGGTCTTTCTTTTATTACCTACAACAGATGTTTTTGCCTTTGCTTCTTATGCGCCCTCTTCTTCCCCTATTGACTCTAGCTGGTCGGTTATGTCCTCAAATAGTAATTATTCTTATGTATGGGAGTGTTGCATTCCCACTATGTCATATGGTCTTGCGGGTGCCTCGAGGTGAGGCTTTGAAACCCTGTTTCCGGCCCTAGATATATGCCCCATCTCTCCTTGTTGAGTTGTAGGGAGCTCTTCCTCAAGCTCCGTCGGGCTAATCAATTTTGGGTCCGAGGTGGTCACATCCTTGAGATTGACTATATTATTTGGCTGCTACATCCTCTCTTTGCACCTTTGGCTCTATTGATTGATCAAGACCAACAGTCCTAGCAACCTAACTTCAACGAAGTCATCCTTTGCAACTATCACAACTTGGTTTGCTACTTCGTCAATTGGTAACTAGGGCACAGGTTCTTTTTCTCGCTTTGAGCTAAAAATTTGCTAAGTGTTGAATAACTATATGCTTTTCTTCTTTTATAGATCGGGTTAGGTTCACCTTTTAGTTTTTGCATGCATTTGCGCTGACTTCAATTTTTACTGCATGTGGTCTTTTGAAATCTCTTGTGGTAATTTATGCGCGTGACTTTTTTCAGTGTTTTTGTATTTTTGTTATTTTCTACTTATGTATTTATTTTTCTTTATTTTTCTCCTTTTTATTGATTTTTGTCATTTTCTGCCCTATCTTATACTATAGTACGCTATGTACATGATTTCTTGTTGCATTGTAACTGTTAGTTGTTAGGGGGTCGACTGTTCATATACAATTTCACTCAAATCCCATTGATCATTCCTTTAAGTTTTGTTCTTTCTAGATCCTTTAGCAATACATGTCCCTCATTTGTGACAGTATTTACTTCATATATACCAATCCAATGCATTCTAAATTTCCCATGATGTTGGAAAAATTTATTGTTATATAGAAAGACTAAGTCTCCTTCCTTGAGATGTTTCCTCTTTATATGTTTTCCATGCCAAGGTTTATCTCTGAATTTATTTACTTCTTGGTGAAATCCTACCAAAATCCTATCCTCTTCCATTTGCATGAGTGGATTCAACCTTTCCTTTACTATGCCTCTTTCTTTCATATTGGTAATTGTCTCTACGCTCAGACTGGGTACTATAAATTTTAATGGCACCATTACTTCCTACGCATACACCAATATAAATGGTGTATGTCCTATCAGTTTCTTACATGTGGTCCTGTATACCCATTGTTGGCATGGGGGCAGACCCAGGGTTCAACGCTTCAACAATGCGCCAACAAAAACCTAACTATTGGCCCTTTCGGCAACACCTACGAAGCAGATGAAGTCTCACTCGAGGTAGAGGTAGGGGTGGTTGGAAGACTCAGATGTATGCAACCTAGTTGGGAAACAGATCTATGATCACAACCCCTTAACAAAGCACTTAGTCATTGTCATTCATTAGTACTTAGCCTTTGTCTACGGCACAGATAAACACTAATTACAATGCATCGCAATATTCAACAAGATTCGACACATTCAAGCACTAAGCACATCAACATAGATCAGATCTAGCATCTTATTCACATCATTAGGCACTAAGCTAATGTATTCATCTAAGCATACATCATTTCACTAAGAATTAACCATATGAACCACAATAAAACCATAATGCACAAAGCAACCACAACACATTATATACGTGGTTCACCCCCAGTCTAGGGCTATGTCCACCAACTCTTCTTCTCTTTATTGTCTTCTATCAATCATCTACATGCATAGAGCCACAAGGTCCTACTCTGCATAGGACAAGAGATCTTCATGCACTCTACGATATCCTCCCTCCCCGAGTTAGGTTACAACACAAATCCCTACAAAATCCTCTTACATCCACTTGCACTTAGCTCAGCAAGTATCCAACACAACATGCATAAAGCATTCACAACTATTACTTGCACTTAGCACAACATCACACAAATGCCTATTTTCTCCTCTCTTACATTGCCTAGACATCTATTTATACATTAAAAAAGGGCCTAGACATTGTTAAACCCATGGGCCGATATCCCCATACCTGTTACATAAGACCAACACCCAAAAATCCCTAAACAAGGGGTCAGGATCCTGCGATCTCTGCTTGGATTTTCACTTTGCGTTTGACATCTTGTCGAAGTCCCAAAATAGGTCAAACCTGACGAAGGATCTCCAAAACTTGGTCAAGGGCCAACAAGCCCCCAACACTCACCTGTGACTCATCCCAAGTCACTCTAATATGGGTAACTCCGCCTTAAAATCCTTGAGCCTGGCTCGAGTTGCTTCGACCTCCTACTTCGCCAAGGCCTCTTGCTCGGAGAACTCTTGAATAATTTCCTTGTTCACAGGTCCCTCTAAGCGTTGGTATACTGAAGTGACTACTTGTTCCAGCTCTGATCCTCATCCTTCAATCTCCTCAAACAGTTGGTAAGCTTCATCCTGGACTTGTTGGAGCCTCTGAGTCACTTCCATGACTTTTCTCTATATGGTGTGGACCTATAGTTGAGAAATTCATTGTTCCTGGGATCTTTTCATTCTTTCAATTGCTGACAAGAGCTTCAACTATGCATGTATTGTCATCTATTGTTGCTTTGCCTCCTCTAGCTATGACTCCAGTGTCTTCAATTTAGGGTCCTCAATAAGTCTCTCATAATTCTACACACTTCTACTGCTAATTTGTTTACATTCCAAAGCTAATGCTCTAATCCTCTCAACTGCGCTCCGGGCAGTGGCTTCTCTTTGGTCTCACACGTCCTGTGGAGTACTTGGTACTATTTGTAGCTCTAGCTCTGCTATCCTCTGTTGAAGCTATTGGATGGCTTCAACAAGCTTTGCTACTTGATGCTCCACTAGGTCTTCATCCTTTTTCTCTAAGCTCATCATAGAGATAAGTTCTATGCTGACTAATTCCTTTAATCCAACCTGCTCCACGAGAAGTCATTCTTTCTCATGCTAGATCTGTGCTTTCTCCTCTTTGAACTTTTCTTGGAGGTCGTCCTTCTCTTGCTGCGCAACTCAACGTTGTTGTATCACTTCCTCTTGTGCTTTCTTCAGGGCCACTGTGGCCTATTTTGTTTCTTCTTGTGCACGATGAAGGAAATATTTAGTCACATCAACTAGTCTGCGGAGTTGGGTAGGCTCATATCCCAACTATAGTTCTTCTGATGGTGGGGGCATAATGGACACTACGCGGTTGGAGTGAAGGGATTATCGTACCCCTCTCAACTCTTCTTCAAGCATTTCATACATTGTCCCTTGCTTGGCTTCATTTCTCTGAAAAATATCTTCTAAGGCATCTGATATAGCTACGATGATGAATTCGAAGTCATCAAGCGTAAGCATAGTCTACACTTGGTCTTACTAGCTTTTGACTTCTTCCGTGATGTGGGTTTCATGGGAGAAACCTTTCTTTTGTTAGACAATTATGTGTCATCAGGGGGATTCTGTGGCGGTGTTACATCACCTTGCTTCTTCTGATCTTCTTTTCCATTGTTCTCTTCTTTATCTACTTCATCATCACCAACTCCTCAAGGTTATTCTGAAGCAGTTTCTTCTGATGCATTACTTAGCTGTTGGACCTCTTATGTATTCTTCCTTTTGCTAGTTCTAAGTGTATCATGCCCTTCATGAATGAAAACCAAGATTTCGATTAGTTTGAGATCAAACAGTTTTGCGGGGTCAACAAGGATAAGGAGCTTTATAGTCGATTCCTTAGTTATTTCTTCTAGGTCCTCCTCTGTGAGTTTGTAATAACTCTAG
Source organism: Picea sitchensis (assembly GCA_010110895.2). Classification (NCBI taxonomy): domain Eukaryota; kingdom Viridiplantae; phylum Streptophyta; class Pinopsida; order Pinales; family Pinaceae; genus Picea; species Picea sitchensis. The sequence goes on from SNQJ01S0057756.1 coordinate 57,037, forward strand.
AATACTTCTTTGTGTACGTCTCTGGGTGCAGTGATGTAGATAAAATGTCTACCTGCATGGAACTTCACAAATGACCTGAACCTGTGCAGGGTGTTCATCATTATACGAGGGACAACCTCAATATCCCTCTTTAACTACATGTAGTAGGTGTGGAACACTGCATTTGACTGCCAGTTTTTTCCCATATCGCTTTAATACCTTCTGGACTAGCTTACCAGAAATCAGCTGGAAAGCGAGGCGTATTGCACCATTCTGGATGGAGGATACCTTGTAGCCTCGATTCCCCTTCTCCACGTCATCATATGTATCTTTAATTTTATGTACCAAGGTACAATATGCAACCTTTCTAGGGTAAAATACTTGCGGATCTGGTCCCTAAATGCTCAATCCGGTGATCCGATGGATCAACTCTGGGTTGACGATGATGCATTTGTCTAGCCATAGGTATCCTCCATGGAAGCTCCACAACAAGATATTAATGCACACGTTAACCTCCTGGTGCCTTCCAAAATGGGGTATTTTCATCACGTTCAGAATAGTGGACTGTACGAGGTCCATAGTCCATGGTTGGGGGATTATCCTTGACTTCTTCCCCTTTGTCCTAGTCAAATAACTTTGAGGGGAAAGCATGCTGAATTTCTTGTGATCCCCTAGGTTGAATTCGTTGATATTAAGTGTCATGATCTTATTTGACTGAGGCTTTCATGTGCGTATCCCCATCAGGAGGTACGTAGTGACCAAGGTGTAGTTGAAGTCCCTAGGGACACTGTCACGATTCACCGTTGCGACCAGAGGAGAGATGTTATCGGGCAGGATGGATGGGACTGAATTCACATTTTCCAAGTCATCTCAATTCTTGTTTCTTTTCTCGGTCGTAGCTTAGGATGGTCTGGATCTATGAGTAGTCGACAGGGAGGCTTGCACTCATCTCATCAATGAATCTTGAATTCTGATAGACATCACATTCTCATCCATAATGTCGATTAGAACTTCTTCGACAAAATTTTCTATGGTGTTGAGTTCATCCGACATGCACGCATGAGATCGGATAACTCATATCGATGAACAAATGATCAGTGTAATAAAACAGGTAGTGAAGTCTCACTAAGCACATCACAATAACAATGAGTTCTCTTATTGGCTTGGATACAATTCATGAAAGTTTTCTTGGTGCAACAGTCGACGGAATAAGTAGACAACAGTGTAACAGATCCCTCCAATGGACAAGAGGCCTATTTTCAATGCAGTTTTGTCTGTTACGAAGAGGTCCCAACAATCTGATGTTGATATTCCTAATCATAATTGTTGTTCTAACTGTTTAGGAAAGACAATCTAATGGTCATAGTGCCTCTAATGGTTATATTTCTCTACCATGGCGAAGTGCCAATTTGAGTTGCTCTAATATTCCAGCGAAGTTCAAATTATGGAGACCTTCCTTTTGCAAAGTCTTCTCTGGAACTTTCTGTAATTTCTCTAACTTTTCTTTCTTCTTGCTAAGCTTTCCATCCTTCTTCCTTGTGATCTACATCTCAATATTCCTCTTTTCATTCTGATTCGTATCTCCTCTTGGCATAGTAAATTCACGATGGTGATGGTCTTTATTAGGTTTCAAGGGAAATACTTCTTCTTTTTCTGGGGTAGGTTCTCTACTCTTTTGTACAGATAGGTGTTTCAAATTTTCTTGTGTTCTTTCAACTTCGATATCCATATTTATAGGCCTCGGTAGCTTCAACTAGTTTTCTTGTTCTTCCAGTAAGTGTGCTATGCTCTTAGCCATGAATGGTTTTAGTTCTAGTTTTTTTTGTTCTAGAGCTTCCTCTTCTTTTCTTTGGATCTGATATTTCTCAATCCATGTTTTTCCTAGTAGTATAGAAAATGGAGCATTGTTCTCAATAAATTTAACAACCTCTAATTCTTCTTATGTCAAAGTTCCATGAGCACTCATAGATGTCTGGGTAAGTCTTCCACGTAGGGGTATCAACTTTCCTCTAAATAATCCTATTCCTCCCAATGAAGGAATCATAGAAGGATTTCCTAAAATTTCCCAAGTTCTTTTTGTCATAATATTCACCCGCGTTTCCTCATCTAGGACACAGTCTATGCCAAAGTCTCCTATTCTTGTTTCTATGCACTCTTTCTCTTTGAATATCTCTAATAAGTTGTTATTTCTGTGATCATTCAGGGTTTCTTTCATTTGTAGTAATACAGTCTCCGATTCTCTCTGGGGTTCTTCCATGGTCTCAGTTTCTTGGCCTTCCTCATGGTTTTCTTGTCTCATATTCATTCTTTCAACCTTATCAATCATTCTAGGGAAATCTAGAACGTCATGGTCCATATATTTACAACAAATACAACTAGGTATTCTACTAAGGCATTCCTTAGTAAGGTGTCCTGGTCTTCTGCAACTATAACAAAGAAGTAATCCTCTCTTTCACTTAAATGATCCCCAAACTTTCTTGCACTGTGCACTAGGACCATTGTGGCTAACATGCAGAAAATTCTTCCTAAGATCCTACATCCATTTGTTAGTCCAAACATTCTTTCTATGCATAGGAATAACATATCTTTCATTATTTCTATCATATCTACTCATATCAAAGATACCTAAATCCATACTTTTGAGAAAAAAAAAATCCACTTATCTTACCTTTAACAAAGAACATGGCTTTCAGATATTACCTCTTTAATCAAAAAAATTCACTTTACCTTTATCAGAGCACAAATCTTTAAGATCTTACCTCTTTTCTTCAGATATGCCTCCTCTCTTAATACAGAACTGTGCTAAAAGCAACAGATCTATGCACAGATATTTCTTTCTTTTCCTCAGTTCTCAACAATCACAATTTCATTTCCCAAAAACAGAACCATTTTTTGGCACGGTGGAAGACCCAGGGTTCCACGCTTCAAAAATGCACAAAAAAAACCCTAACTACCAACCCTTTAGACAACACCTGCGAAGAAGATGAAGTCTCACCTGAGGCAGAGGTAGGGGTGGTTGCAGGACTCAGATGTCTGCAACCTAGCTGGGACACAAATCTTTGATCACAACACCTTCGTCTACAGTGCATATAAACCCTAATTACATTACAGTGCAGTATTCAACAAGATTCGACACATTCAAGAACTAAGCAAATCAACATAGCTCAGATCTAGCGTCTTATAAACATCATAAGCCACTAAGCTATCATATTCATCTAAGCATACATCATTGCACTAAGTATTAACCATATGAAACACAAAGAAACCATAATGCACAAAAAAACCACAACACAGGATATACGTGGTTCACCCCCAGCCTGGGGCTACGTCCACCAAATCTTCTTCTCTTTATTTTCTCATGTCAATCATCTACATGCACAGAGCCACAAGGTCCTACGCCACATAGAATAGGAGATCTGTGCACACTCCGAGATATCATCCCTCCCAGAGTTAGGTTACAGCACAAATCCCTACACAATCCTCTTACATCCACTTGCACTTATCTTAGCAAGTATCCAACACAACATGCATAAAGAATTCATAACTATTACTCGCACTTAGCACAACATCACATAGATTCTTATTTTCTCCTCTCTTACATTTCCTAGACATCTATTTATACATTACAAAAGGGCCTAGACACGGGTAAAGCCATGGGCTAACTTCCCCATACCTGTTACATAAGCCCAACACCCAAAAATCCCTAAACAAGGGGTTGAGATCCCGCGATCTCCGCTTCAACTTGCGCTCCACTTTCAACAGCCTGTCAAAGTCCCAAAATAGGTCAAACTTGACGAAGGATCTCCAAAACTTGGTCAAGGGCCAACACTGGTAATACTGCTGGTATTTTTAAGTCCCAATCATCCTTGTTGACATGACATATATTTGTGAGAGCATTCTCCAAGATCTTATTGAAATCTTCTACTATTCCATTTTCCTAAGGATGGTATGGTGTACTCTTCTGGTGGTAGAATTCAAACTCCTCATTAATAGCCTTGATAGTATTTTTGATAAAGTGAGTATCTTGGTCACTTATCAAAATTCTTGGACAACCAAATCTAGTAATCACTTGCTCGAACAAGAAGTGTGTTGTTGTCTCTGTGTTGTAATCTTTGACTAGTGTTGTTTCTTCCCATATTGTTAAGTATTATGTTGTAGTAATGATATATCTTCCTCCTGACCTTTTTTTTGATGGGTATATTGGCCCAACAAAGTCTATTTCCCATTTTTCAAATACCTGCAAAGCTACTTGTGGTTTCAGAGGCATCTCATCCCTTCTGTTAGTTTTTCCAACCCTCTTACAGACATCACATGTCTGACAATATTCCTTGGAATCTCTATGTATTGTTGACCACCATATTCATGCACGCAATACCTTCTTCATGGTATCTTTTACTGCATAAGTTTCTCGAGCTATTCCCTCATGAGCTTCTTCCAAAATTCCGGGCCTTTCATGCTCTAATACACACCTTCATAAAATGTTATCTGCACCCATTTTGAATAAGTTTCTTGCAATCAGTTGATAGTTTGCAGCTCTAACTACCATATTTTTTGGGTTCTCATGTTCAAATGAGAAGGTTACTATAAAATTCTCTTGTAATTTTGACCATTCTATAGTACCCTTACGCATCTCCAGGTCTACATACCCATTTTCTGGAATTCTTTCCAATGTATGGATGAAGTGATGAGGCCATTCTTCTGGTGGTATCATCCTCCATTGCGTTCTATACTTCTCCAAGTGTTTTGTTGTTGTTTCTTTCCCATCATACCTTTGGATTTTATTGTTGCCTTGTTCTTTGTCGAATCTAGTGCGTAGTAACTATTTAGATTGGTACTAGTCCTGAATTATTTCTTTATGCGCAACCCACCATCTTGCAGGTGTATCCTTGAGTGAAATATCTAGGGATAAGAGTATATGATTTTTTGACACTTCTTATTCATACTATATGATTAATTATTCTAAATAATTTACACCATGGAAACTGGGAGGTTCCCTTATCTCTGTACCGACCCATCTTACTGCGCAGTCTATTCTTTCGCATCTTCTCATGTAAACTACACGTAATCATTGCTGCCAGTTATCTATCCCTTTATCTAAGTTAGAAGCTCATGATGTGATGCTTCTCCAACTAATTAACCCATCTGCATTTGGGTTAATATAATTTTCTTCGTGTGCGGTAGCTCTGTACAATTTGCTTCCTCTAGATCTAGATAGGTGGGTTCTACAAACCTTTCTCCTTCTGATGGATCTAGTGGTGCAATGAATCTATATTCTCTGAATTCAAATGTCATTTTCCTTGTATTCAAATTAATTATTTCTTATTTATCAAATTCCCAATCCAATCCAAGCAATCTTCGATATGGTGTTGTGCCATCTAGTATCTCTATTACTTCAAAATCTTCCTTAGTGCACACTCCATCCAAATCTACTATGACACCTTTTATCCTTCCAATCGATATAACTATGTCTTTATTTGATAATTTCAACTAAACATGTGAGTATCCTAGTGTGGGATCTCCCATACACTTCCATGTCTTCTTAGGTAAAAAATTTACTTCATAACCTAATTCTAGTATAATATCCCCCATATTGAAATCTCTAATGTTGGAATTCATTCTGAATTCTTTTCTTCTCCTCCTTCTTGTATGGAGGTTATTGACTGTTTTGTTCTCTAACTTCCCCTCCACCTCTGTGTTACATATTTATAGAATATTTTGAAAAACTTTAACAGAGGATGGATCATTCAGTATCTTAAGAAAGGATTGAAGAAAATTCTTTATGGTACTTACTTTCCCTGTAGGTTGTGCTTCATTGATGTGGTCTATTGATGAATGCATATCATACATAGGAGAGTTTTGATTTTTCTACACAAATGATGTGGACGTAGTTTTCTACTTGAGAAACTCTTGTCTCGGCTCCTTTAATGTTTCCTTTTCTTTCTACACATCACACCACTTTGGTGGTTTTATATTCTTCTTCACCCATTGGCAGTGTGATGGATCTATTCTTATTGCGCCAGCTCCTATATTGGATCCTATGCGCATGAATATGTTGATGTTTCTTCCATCATCCCTTACTTATGTGGAGATCCAATGAACATTATGATTTTTATAGTTCCTCTTTTCTTGAATTTTTCTGAAAAGTGTTGGGCATTCCTTTGTATCATGGTTTGTTGCACGATAGTACATACATGTCATGGGTGGAAGTGGACATTGCCTTGCATAATGTCATGGTTGTTGGTATTTGTGGCACACTACTAGACCTCTTCCTCTTCCAAATCCTCCTCTACCTCATCCTCCGCCTCTGTATCCATTTTGATCTCCTCATGGTGCGTTGTTCTAAGGCACTTGATTATACTGTGTGGGGTTATACTATGGTTGCACATTATTATATTGTGGTTGCGCAGTGTTATATTGTTTCTATGCAATGTTGTATGGAGATGGTCCCTGGTTAAACCGAGGTGCATCTTTCCTTGTCATCATTTTTTCTTGCACCCTATAGGTATCTGAATTTGTTTCCCTCATCATCTCCATTGTCCTACAATATTTATCATCATGGCCCACTAACTTGCAAAAATTTCAATATGATCTATTGAGTACTATCTTGTACTTATGCATCATTAGATAATGATATGGATTATGCCCATTGTTGGTGTATAAATATGTTCAATATATATCTTACACTCTTTTAAATATCAATACAAGATTCGTAATCAAAAGAGTTGTTACACTATATGTGTCGAGAATAGGTAACCTACCTAAGTCTGTTGCGTATAGGATATAATTAATAACATAAAAGAATTTGTTTCGAAGATTTCTAAATACTTCAAACACCCTTGAACTTAGAAGAGAAAATTGATAATGAAACTTAAACAAACAACCAATCAAATAGATTCTATCCTAGAGAAACAAGTCTGTTCATTTCAGGCTCATGAATTAAAGGGATGAAATTAAGAAGCTTGTCTCCTGTAGCAATCAAAACAGTAAATAACAATCAACTCCAATCACTCTTGAAATCAAAATAAACTCCAGCTTCATGTAATTCAAACAAACCAGTACAAGGAATATTTAGTATAACTGAGAGACTTCATTACAGAGCATGAAGATGAGGTATAAAGTCTTCTGGTTCCTTGATGTACTAAATTTACTGCAATCATAAACTCAAGATATCAGTCCCATGCTTCAAATAATTAAATGGCCATCTCCAACATTTGAGAATGAAATATCTATTTGATCTAGCACCTGATTATTCACACCAATCCAAAAATGATTAACTCAATGTTGAACTCTGAAAATAAATTAAAGATCATTAACACACACACACACTGCTATAAAATTTTCACACAAACACACAGAACGTATACAGGGAGGTTTACCTTACTTGGGGCGATGGGCCCTTGCTGAACCAACAAGGAACATCTTAAGAAAGTAACAGATTAAAGCGTTTCACTCACATTCATGAATTGCCATAAAATATCTTTTGCATTAATTCAACTAGTAAATTGGATCAATAGTTCTTTACTTCATACATAAAAACGATATGTATCGTTGGGTTCTAATAGCATACTTCATTATATTCCTTATTATCCACACACGCTATCACCTATACAACATTCCTTATATAAGGTAAGATGATACTAACAATATCTATAGATAAGCATTAAACAGTTTGAGAGATTTTACAATTGATATTTACATCAAATTTCTAGGAATCAACTCCATCCTCATGACATGAAGTGCATGAGTGATGGAGTCTCTCGTAATCTGGAAAAATTATTTGGGAGATTTTGTTCAACTGCCTTCCTCGAAATATTCACCATCATCTTGGTCCAACTAGCGCATTATGGAAACAAAGGTTTTGATACCGGAATACACACAATCGTGAATCTGAGTCTTAGGAATGGAAGTGGGCGAGATAGTCTTAGGAATAGCTCATGACTTGGTACTGGAATGGATTTAGTACTGGATCAAAACTGCCTTAGGTACCATAATGGATTTGGTTTTGGATTGCACGATGACTGGTAGTACTAGAATGGTGCAAGTACCGGATAGGTTGCTCATAAGTCAAACTATTAGGACTATACAAAATAAAACACTTTAATTTAATTATTTCAATAAAGTTAAACAAACATGCTTCAAATCATCAATTACCTCTTGAACATGAACAAAGATATTAGGTATGTGTTTTGGGAGGGAATAGTAAAGTATAGGATTATAATATAGGCAAAAAGGCTTAGATACAAAGTTAGATAGGGCATTATACATGTCAAAACAAAGACTCAACATTTTTCCCCCATGCTAAAGGTGTTGCATGTCCTCGTATAGCAGATTATCAAAATTAATACCCAAAAACTTTCACGACGGATCTTCTCTGTCATTTCTCAGGTTGCACGATGTTAAAACCAGAAACTTGACTTTTCAATTCTTTCTTAATTACCCTAGTGTATTGGATCAATCGCAAGAACTTGTTGAGTTTGGAAGAGACCTCTGCATGTTTTTCTTTCAATTGTGCATTTTATGCCTTGATGTGTCTGTCCAATACATTGTATTCCTCAACTTCTTGCTTTAGCCTTTGAACCTTTGCTATCAATCCTTGTTTATTCAGAGAATTGTTTGGACTAGATGTGATTGCCTCCTTAGTTATCTCTTCTTAGGCTTATTTTTATTTCCTCAAACCCCTCAAAGTCTCTGTTACCAATCCTTCTGTCTCACTTCTTGTTACCAGTCCTTCTGTTTCACTTATTGTAGCTCCACAACAACTTTCTTTCTCTGGAGAACTCAGAATATCCATGGGATCCCTTTGAAGAGAATGTATATTTGGAACTATCACCTTCTTGTCCATGCTTCTGGTAGTCCTTCGTATGGGGAGAGGGGCCTCTTTAGACTTGCTGATAGGGGTAGTAATTTCCTCAAACAGCTTCCTTTTCTTAATATTAACACTGGTTGTAGGCCTGGACACCTGTTTCTCCTATTTCAACTTGATTTTTATCTCGAGGCCTTGAGTTGTGAATTCTGGAGTTTGCTTCTACTAGCCAGCCTATATTTCTACCTAGAAGATTGAGGCGTAGGTTTTGGAATTCGCCTTCTCCCTTTCGATCTTATTTTTATTTATACTTGTCACCTTAGCAGTTTCTTTCAATTCCTTAACTAGTTTCTGGGAAGACCAAGTAACTTCAATAGTATTTTTCAATTCTTTAGGGGATTTGGGAGGGGGTTTGATAGTTGCCTCATGTAAAATCTCTTGTTGATCTGTATCCTCCTTCCTTATTTCGTTTCTTACTTTGTGATAGTTGGTCTTTAGGATGCAGGACTACGCTAGATGCTTTAAACTATGAAGACTTTATCTTGTTTTGTAAGTTGAGGTCATGAGTCTTCTCTACTTGGCTAGATGGTTCTAATGACACCTCCATGATTGCTTCAAGAACGTTGTCTCCTAGCTCAGAGTCTTCCTTTTTTATCATTTTTGAATGAGTAGGACTTATTTTCCCAGCAAGTTAGGTGGCTTTCCTCTTCCTCGATATAGTAGGTTTTTTTAATATTATGGTATCACGGGGATATTTGCCCCGCGTGTGAACTGGCAAAGATATAAGACTCGAGGAAGCAAGAGAAGCCTAATAAGGTTGGCTAATAAACCTAAATGTATTAAAATAAGAAGAAAATTTTTTATTAGGCTATTGGCCTCCAAGAGAAGAAGTCGATAGAAGTTAATAATAATATACTAAGCAGACACATGCCGGAGAGGAGAAGTCGGCCCCAACAAAAAATAGTAGAACTACTATAAATACAAGGCACCAATTCTCATTTGACAACATCTAAGAATTTTAGTTTTCCCAGTTGGTGCGCCGCTGCCGATTCTGATTGGTCTTGAGTTTGGAAGAGGTTGTAAGAGTCGCGATTCGTGCTTGACTAGTTTGATATTGGCTTAGATATCTCTTGGCTAGGGTTTAGACATACGGTCCGGTCTTTGTGTTGCACTATCAGCAGGGGAGTGATGTGCTTCTCTTTGTTTGGCTATCACAACTAGGGTTTTCTTCGGAGGAATTCTCAGTCAGGTTAATGTGCTCGGAGGGAGGCTTTGGCACAATGGTTGGGTTATGAGGGTATCATCAATGGTAAGATGAGTACACCATATTCTATATTCTAACGAGGTTATGGGCCACACCCCTTAAATTGACTAAAATGTTGGGAAGAAACATAGCGCTAAGACATTGAATTTCGTTGAGAGCGCCACTAGGGTTATTAGCATGAGCAGTTTCCAAAAGCATCGCAGCTAGGGTTACTAGTAGAAGCGGTTGGAGAAACCCTAAACCTCTTTTCGAGGAACCTTAGAGTGACAAGATTAACCTAATATCCGGATATATTAGTGCGCCCTAGCATAGCATCTCCTGGTACACTCGGAAGGACAAGACGTGAAGTTTTAATTTTTCTGTTCAAATCTAGGGTTTGATGATCAAGGAAACCATGACAAACTCTATGAAGTCTGAGAATAATCTAGATGGAGCTTCTAACTTGAGCATGGAAGAAAGGATTGACCTCATCCTTGCTAAATAGAAGTCTTTGGATATTGTGAAAGGAAGATCATGAAGCCAAAGTTTACATAAAAAGGAGAAGAGAAGGAACCTTGAGCGTTGTATGGAGAAGTTCAAAGGCGTTGACATCAATTCCATGGTATCATAATTGGATTCCATAAAATACCATGATGCCTACATCTCCCATCTTGACTCGCTCCCGAGAAGAAGATGTATGATGCCTAACAAATCTCTTCTCGGTCTAGAAACATTGGACAAGTTATGAGTCGAAGGAGAATGGAAGCTCACGTGACATGAATATGAATAGTAATGACAACATAACATCATACTTTGTAAGGATCTCCCACGACTAAAGAGATCAACTACAAGCTATTAGTTGAAGATTCACTTTAGAAAAGGTGAGTGAACATAGTACTTAATGGTCTTCCCAAAGACATGGGATGCATTTTACGCAAGCATGAATACAAAGAAGGAGTACCCGACATTTAACTTTGGACTTGTTGTGCTCAAGAAGATCAAGGATCAATGAAAAAGAGAAACCTCAAAAAAAATGCGATGATCAAGCCTTCATAGAAAGATTCAAGAACTTGAAACAAAAGTTTTCTCAAAGGAAGCCAAATCAAAGAAAGACATTTCCAGAAATACAATGCTTCAAGTATCGATACGGTCCTTATAGAAATCGGTGTCGAGCTAAAAGAAAAGAAAAGAAGAAACGAAGCATCGATTGCCTGAAGAAAAGGAACCGAATAAGAAGACTAAGTAGGATGGAAAATATTTCTTCTACTAAGGTAGCAACACTCTTCTTATTTTTCTTGTACGTATCTTGTATATCTATCTTGGAGGATAATGTGTTTAGGAAAGAAGTATACCTATGGAAAACAATATATAAGAATGAATATCATTAGATATTACATGAAAAGATAGAAATATATCGTAGCAGAAGCTATTACAAGATAAGCTAAAATCAAAATAATCACGAAGACTTAGAAGTCAGAAATCAAGAAAAATTGGAGAAAGACTGATGAAGACAACTAAGATGGAAACGTGGACTACGGTAGAAGACAAGAGAGCCAATTATATATTAGGAAGACAAAAAGGTTGCATATGGAAGCGTGGAGTCTATCATATATTGTAGAAAACAATAAGTATGTAGATGAGCATGGACTTCGATCAGAGACGGAAGGAGCAAATTATATGCACTCTTACATGAAGCAAAGTTAGGAGGGAGCTAATCTATGATCCATTGAAGATGATGAAATGTATGTATCCATGGTAGTAGTCATGACAAACAATACATGTTCATCTCAACTATAGAAGAAGACCTCCTCGAAGAAAAACCTTAAAGTATTTATGGTTGTCCATACAGAGGATCCGTGAAGCGATGATGAAAGGTAAGAAGTGGAATCTCTAGGAATGGAATCTATAAGAAACTTCAAGGACCCAAATTGCTAAAAGAAAAACATGAATAAGAACATGAAGAGTCCAAGAAAGAAGAACCAAAACAACAAGTCATTGTATCAGAAGAATCACAATATTACCAACTTTATATGAACTCACTAAAAGTAATCAATCAAAAAGAAGCTGAAAGCTGTGATGAAGAGCAGTGTCTGGAAGACTTATGAATAAAAGCATTGCAAGATCGAGAACCAAAGGTTGTCCCGGATGGAGGAGAAGACTATGATGATATCTAGTTCCAATAGCCAAACATACATCTACTTGAGCCATTATATCTCATGAAATATCCATGGGTTGGATTTCTAAATCAGATAAATGCAAAAAATTGTTCTCCAGAACAATTGAAAAAAAAGAGCGTATGAAGAGAAAACTCAAGACTTTGAGGCATACTAGAAAGATACTCATGTATGCAGATAAGAAGAGACAACTTGGTGGAGAGGGAACCTCGGTGTGCGACAAAAAGCATGGTGAAGATTTCTATAACATCAAGATGACTACCAGTCGAGATCTCATGATGACGAAGAAGTACCACATGGATATGTTCCGATTCTCCAAATATGATGCTCACTCTATTGTTCACATCTACAAGAAGCCTTCACAGGTGTTCGGACTCTGATTACAAGAAGCAATACATTATCCATGATGAAGCCCATAAAGGAGAAAATGATTCTACAATACATATCTCCTGGGATGAAGTGAGATAAGCATACATTTTGGTAAAGCCCATATTCAAGATGAAAAGAACTTGCATACTCAAGCTAGAGCTCGTGGAAATAACTCTATTAAAGCTGGAAGGAAAGACTCTCCAAAATTTAGAAGAAGGTGCAAAAACATTTATTTTTGAGATTTAAATAAATCTCCAGTTAAGAGAACTATCTTTGTAAAAGTCAGTTAGACCCGGATGCTTTCCAGTTCGGAATTGGATTGAGATTTCTGACGGGCGGTGGCTTCCCATTATAGTTAACATGGGGCCGGTGGTCTTGTTATCATGACAATGAATTCCCATTGGGGAGTTATCTAGAATGATGAAATTCTTCTTGACGAATCACTCTGAGTAGTATCCAAGTAGAATGAAGATCCACCTCCGCAAGGCGATCATTCTCAGGATTCCGCAATTTGTAGTAGTTTGAAGAATTGTCTGTTTTGGAGGTTCATGCAGGACAAACATTCCTCAAAGGCAGACTCATTCTCTCCAAACAAGGTGTAGCCTGGAGAAAATGAGTCTACCCCAAGGAATGACTATCCTGGACTAATCCCCACCCTGGGCCATTCCTCCAGGCTACACCTTGTTTGGTGTGGAGGAATGGCAAAGGGTGGAGAGTAGTCTAGGCTCAACAATGCGGGGGCGATTATTCTACCGATTTCAGACTCATTCTCTCCGAGTTACACTTTGTCTAGTGTGGAAGAATGGCCAGGGGTGAGAATAGTCAGGGAACTGATCCTTTCAACCAAAGGAAGACTGTTCCACTCTAGTTACACTTTCTTTAGTGGAGGAATGCTTGAGGGTAAGGAATGGTCCAAGCATCTCTCAAGGGCAGACTCATTCTCTCCAGGTTGCTGTTTAGTTCTGGAAGAATGGCCCAAGGTAGAAATGGTCCAGGTTCAGAAATCCAAAACAATCCTTCTTCCTTGTTTGTAGAGAATAAAGGGGCAGATAGCTACATTATTGATATTCTATATTAGGAGGCAGACATTCTTTCCAGACCTCATAGATGTGAGTGAAAGATTAGACCAGATGATAATTGTATTCATGTTCTATATTGAGGGAGGCTGATGCTTTCAAATTTCACAGACGTGAGTGAAATATTGGCCCAGATGATTATTGTTGATATTCTATGCGAGGGGCAGACCTCTTTCAGATCTCTGGGCAGTGAAAGTTTGGCCCAATTGATTCAGTTTTATCATAACATTGTTTCTATGCAGATGAAGACTACTATGAGTTAGTAGACATTCTTCCAGATATCACAGACGTGAGTGAAGATCCAGCCCAGATGATGCAGTTTTTTATCATAACATTGTTTCTATGCACAGGATCTATTAGATTTACATTATGAAGACTATATGACAATAAATGAGAACTACTAGTGGTGAATATGTTTCACTGTTAACTACCACATCAAGTAACAAACAAGTACTTGATCAGTACTTGTGTGTTACTTGATGTAGTAGTTAACTCCCTGGATTGTAGTTGTGTACTACACTGGATAGACACCAATTGTGTTCTCATCCCCTTGTTCTAATTGCCTTGAGACTATCAGCAGTTTATTGGAGATAATGACCATTCAGATGAATGATGAACAGAGATTTCCATATGGAAAATGGTTTAGATCATTTACTCCTCTTGTATCACTCCCATGGTGAGTGACTTATCAGCATCATATCTAACTACTCAGATGAAGTATGTTTTCGAGAAGATGATGCAGTTGATAGTGATGGTGATGCTCATGATCTAGTCATGAAATAGTCTGAACGACTATATATTGATGCTACCGAGTAAATGTCATGTTTTGTGCTCAAGTCCATTACCTGCTAAATACCTCCCTAGCTAGGAGAGTGTTAATATTATGGTAGCTGCAGGGTAATGTTGCCCAAATGTGAACCTGACGAGAATGGGAGACTCTGGGAAGCAAGAGAGAAACCCTAATGAGTTTTCTAATAACTAAAGCCTTTTCAGCTCAGAAATTTATATTAATTTATTAGCCTCAAAGAGAATAAGTCAGCCAAAATTAATAATAATATACTGAACAAGCACATACCCAGAAGGAGAGATTGGCTAACAAACTGGCAGGATTTTTATAAATATGGGCATCGGTTTCTGTTTAAACATCTCAGGATTGCAGTTTCCGAGTTGGTTTGCACTGCAGTTGCAATTGGTGCATAGGTTTGGAGGAGGTTGCAGGTGCAGCTACAGCTGTAGCTAGTTTCGATATTATCTTGAATATCTCTTGGCTAGGACTTGGTTTTGGAACATCTGATCAGTCTTTTGTGTTGTGCTGTCCTTGAGGAGAGATTACATTGCTCTTTGTTTGGCTATTTAGCCTAGGATTTGCTTCCGGAGAATTTCTCAGTCAAGGTTAAGATGCTCCGAGGGAGGCTGAAGTGCGTGGTTGGGTGATGAGGGTATCATGAATGGTAAAACAGGCACACCATCTTCTATATTCTAGCAGGTTCCCCCTCTGTGAGAATTTTGTCACTAATTTTCAATGGTGAGGATAATTATAAGAATAATGGTGTGTATTTTCCTCCTGAGTACGCTTCCTTCATTATAATTATTACCTTCTTGGCAGACCCTCCTTTGTGTATCCTGTCTCCTTGTGTTTCAGCGGTTTGGATATTCTTTCTGAAAAAAATTATATTTAGATATTTAGCCCAACTACCACCTTGTGTCCCTCCAAGCATGAACAGCAAAGTTTATTAAACCATGGTGATGAAGGCTAGTCTAGAACTTCTTGAAGCCGAGGCCTCCCTCCCCTAACCATTTTGTTTAGACTCATCCATAGGAAGTGGGGAAATCAATTTGTGGTCCTCCCTGAAAATGTGATAAAAGCTTCAAATGATAAATGAAGGTTATCACATACCTTCCTTAGCCAGTGAGGAATTTCTGGTTTCCAAGACATCATCAATATTCCCTCTTTGGCCTATATTCGGGGACTCCGTTGGTCCAATGGGATCTTGGTGTTACATTAGGAATTCCCGTGATTTCCTGTCAGCCAATCTGCCCTCTTGAAGTATTCTTCTCAAGCCATGGGGATACCTATAGATTTTGATATAGTGGATTATGTAATTGTTAGCTTCATGTCCCCAAAATTCACACTTCCTCCATCATATGTTTTTGTGAAGGCAAGATAAATTCCCTCGTGTTGGCCTTTAAACTTCTCCAAAAATAGCACCCACCTTGCATGTTCATATTTTTTCCTTACAAGCACGACGATTTTTGTTGTTTCCTGTCTGATTGAAACAGCCGGTTCATGCAATAGGCCCCATTCTAGCTTAAACAATTCTCTCATGTGGATGAGGCATGGACAGAGGATAGATGGTTGAGTATCGGATAAACATAGATTGATAGAGTATCATATGGGAAATATATGCAAGGGATACAAAGGCACCGGATGTTTTTAGATGGTGTGACAACAACGATAAATAATGTTCATTTGGATGGCAGAGCCATCCATAGGAGCGTTTATAAATGGAAGTGTATATTACAATGGTCACATCGATAGTCATGATGATATGGTGAGGCAAGTCAGATCCTATAACAACTTACTAACTCATGGAAAATTGACGTTAGGCTATATTCACAGATGGGTGTGGTCTTTATGTTCAGGATTCGTGAGTGTAAAATCAGCTGGGATCATTATTTGATATGCTTAGAGATGTGGTTTTGTGTCACTTAAGTATGAATGCGGGAGTGAATCCTTAAGTTTATGGGGTTTTATTTGGAATAGATAGAATGAGGTATGAGTTTGTTGGAGTGAGGTTGCTAGTGACCTTGCACTCTTAATATTTTGGGGGATAGGGACATCTTCCCTTACGGAAATGTGGGCGAGGATTTTTTCAAATGTTCATGAAAGAAAGGGTATGTCACGATCCGAGAGAAACCAGGTGTTTTAAATGCATATTTAGTACAATTCCTTTTAATAAAATGAAAAGAAATGTTGAATCTGTATGTCCTAGAGATAATAATTGAGCAACAACTTGAAACTATGATGAGAGTTACCAGTCACATCCTTACCCGTGCAAGATCATCGGTGTGTAAATTTGACAATAGTACATGATCATCTAATTATCGGATTACCTGAGTGCGCTTTTTTGAGTACTGGATCACCTGTGTGCAAAGTTGTAATCAGTACCAGAATAGCACAGGGTTCCTTCTTTAATACTGGATGGGTTTTAGTATTGTCTAAGCATAGCGAGATGATTTAGCACAATGATGAACATTGGTACCGGATATGCACAAAGATGAACATTTTTTTCTGGTGCTTGAGAGATTTTTGACATAGATTCTGGTGGTAGTGATTTGTAGAAACAACTGGTGTTATGTGATTAGATTCGATTGAAAAACCATGTAGTTACCAAAAGTTTGTAGAGGAATAATCAAAGAGAGATATTCAACATGAGGGTATTATGGAATGACCAGTTGTTGATATTACATAACCCTTTTCTTTTGGAACCAAGGTGATCATATCTCCTACTGGTATTTCCTCTTTTATTACAAAATAACAATAATAATCCTAAATACTACTTTCTGTGGATTTTTATCGAGCAAGATTAGTTAATGCTCGTCGATATTTTCAATTTCTGAGTCACGAGAAAAACTTAAAGAAACTCTCTATCTTTTGTCCATGGATTTTTATTGAGCACAGGGCAGTTCACGCTCCTAGATATTTTCAATTTTAAAGTTTGAAA
This sequence comes from Picea sitchensis, assembly GCA_010110895.2. Lineage (NCBI taxonomy): Eukaryota > Viridiplantae > Streptophyta > Pinopsida > Pinales > Pinaceae > Picea > Picea sitchensis. Next base: position 74,406 of record SNQJ01S0057756.1, read on the forward strand.
AACTAAAGGAAACTCTTTATACTATCTAGTGGATTTTTCTCGAACTGGGCCAGTTCATGCTTGCCGGTGTTTTCAATTTTAAGGAGTTTGAAAAACTTAAAGAAGACTCCATCTAGTAGATTCCCTCCTTATTTGTTTGTCTACATGGAACATAACCAACTTTGTTTTGTTTGTTAGTTAATATAAAAATAAAAGAAAAATGTTATCTAATGACACACCTATGTATAGAAGATGAATTTACGAAATTGAACTTACTTTGGTAGGTCAGTAGGAGGGGAAACGTTCTTGCTTACCAGTTGCATTTCGTAACTCTGAAGAACATTTTTTGACAAAATATTCTTTTGTGAGGTTGTGATAAACCTTGGATGATGCCATTTCACGACAGAGATTCTGATTCTCATCTATCTATCTTTACTCAACCATTGTCTTAAACTATATCAACCTCATAAGGTCCCAACCATCTAGTAGACAACTTACCTTTAAAATTTTTGAATCTACTATCATATAGAAGGGCCCAATATCTTGACTCAAAGGACTTATTTTTGATGTACTTATCATTCCATTTGGTGTTTGTTCTTATGTCAGGGTGGTTCTTTGTAGAATATTGTCTTACATCTCATCAAGCTCATTCAATTGAAATAGCCTCTGTTTTTTAGCTTCGTTCAATTCCATCCCTAATTGCATGGAAGTTACGAAGGTTTTTTACCTAAAATTCTATGGGTAATAGTACATGCTTCCCATACACCAAATCATAAAGTGTGTAGTGCATTTAGCATATTCCTCAAAGGCATTTCTATGGCCTAGGGCTTGAGTAACCTATCAGTCCAGTCTTTGTGATGCAGCTGACAGTCTTAGTGAGGATGGCCTCAATCAATTTGTTGGTTAGTTCCTTGGCCATTTGCTTGGGGATGATAGGGAGAATACTTTTTGTGTTTGATCTTGTATTGTTCGGTAGGAGCCTTGACCAAATTTGAGGTGAATTGTGTCCCTTGGTTAGTGACTATTTCCTGAGGTACCCCAAAATGAGTGAAAATTTCCTCAATTAGAAATTCTACAATAGATTGTTCATTGGTTGAATACCAAGCCTTGGCTTCTACCCATTTGTTTACATAGTCTATGCAAACTAAGATGTACATTTTCCCGCGGGACATGGGATTGATAGGTCCTACAAAATCTCAGGCCATTTCAAAGGGTTTGATCACTACTTGGGCATGGAGTGACATTTCGTGTTCCTGACTATTTGTAGGTTTTCCATTCTTTGGAAATCATCGCAGCTACCCATGTATTTATTTGCATCTTTGAAGATGGTTGGCCAATAATATCCAGACTATAAAATCTTGTAAGTTGTCCTTTTGTCCGACCAAATGGCCTCGATATGGGCTATCATGTAAATCTTTGAATATATCTTTCATTTAGTCTTCCATAACACATCTTCTGATTACCAAATCCGGTCCGGTTCGGTATAGGCTATCCCTCATGCCATACTCGTGGCATAGGTGAATATAATTATTTGTTTTTATATGGATGTCATACTTTGAGGCAAATTTTTGGTTACTAGATAGTTGGCTACATCTTCATACAAAGGGGTGTAAGTAGAAATGGAAAATAGAATTCTCATCCCAGGTAAAATCATCATCATTGGAATTATTGTCACAGCCTTATTTAAGTCTAGACAAGAAATGCAACCAAATTATCCTCTTCCGGGCCTATCGTGATGGTGATAATGAATTCTTGTAACAACAACCATCTAATCCTCTAGCATTTGTAATAGGTTTTCTCATCAAAAATATGATGTTTGAGTGAAATTGATTATTAACAAAAACTTTGTATCCTTTAATATAGTGTCTAAACTTATTTGATGGCATGTACTATTGATAAAAAATTCTTTCTGTGGCAGGTATAATTTGCTTTAGTAGGTGAGAGATTCTTGCTAAAAACGGTATATGGCATCCTGACGCACCCTCTGCCTCTGTAAAGGCCCCTGCGTTGACCTCCCAGTTTTAAGGATCGTTCAAATTTTGCCGTGAATTATGGCTCTTGATTCTCCTTTGGAATCTTTGTATTAAGTGACCACGGTCTTTTTTTCTTTTCTTCTCCTTATGACCTCTAGGCCCGATCATTGTTCTCTTCTAGCAGACAAATGGAAAATCGGGTTTTGAGGTTTTCAAAATCCCGATGTCAAGACCCTTTGGTTCCCGATTTCCCAACCTCTAATATCCAGAATGTAACCTCAGGAACCCCTTGTTGTGGAACACAATAGCCAATACATGATCATATACTAAACCAATGGCTCCGGATCTCGCTTGGGACTTCACGATTTCAAATGTCAAAATGGAACATCTACGATTCCTTGATCTCGAATTTGATTTCCGTCATGACTTCACTTTTGGACTTTCCACGAAGTCGGTGTACCATCGTCCTTGTAAAATGGAGCGGTCCTGCGATACGCCGGGGGTTTTCCGCAGTGGAATTCTTGATTCCACATTATGGCCAGAGATGATGGCGTCACTGGGACCCCTAATGGAATTTCCTCCTTCGAGTTTGGACTTCACAATTCCAAAATGTAAGTGTTTCCTATCTTCAAGATCGAGTAGGAAACAGAACCCAAATCTTCTTCGGATTTCCGACAAGCGTCCCAAATGGATGGACGGTTCTGATTAAATATAAGACTTCATCAACTCCAAATCCAAAACACTCACTTATGTTAGTATCGATGATCGAATCCCCAATTTAGATGATCACACGACACGTGTCCTTCTGGAGATCCATTTTATGATCCTTTTATTTGTTTAAGTGACTCAAAGGGTCTGGAATATTAGTCTCTAAACCTTCGATATGTCGATGGTTCTCGATTCCTACCACATGTCCCAGCATATGGACGGTTATTTGTTTCGGGGTTTCCAACATGGATTTACTCGATCTCTTGTCCACTGGATTTCTGATTTCTCGAACCTCGACACCTCGATATCCCGACACCTCTCGGGCCTTCGCTCAGCGAGGAAAGTTTGAAGACCCTGTGAAACTCTTGTCGAATCGGACTGGATAATGGAGTAGTAAGAACGAGGATCAATGGCTCCGCGATATTACGAGTTTGAACTCGGGATCACGGTTGTAACCTCCTGCTCATTTATCGGATCGAGCGGTGATGGAATTTCACTAATTCTCCACGAAGAATTTTGACCCGTCAAATCTCTTCCCCTAATGATTTCTGCCAAAATGAACAAAATGATTCTTCCCTGGGTTTATCCACCTGTGACACAAAATTTCGATGCCTTCTAATCAATCAATATGCACCAACGCCTAGTATTGCCTTCAATAGTTCAAAGGTTTTATCCTTCTGAGCTTCTCACAACTTAGTCTTGAAGACTCTTTCTCGCACTCCTTGTGGCAAACTCCAAGCACTTGAAGTGTTGAATTCTCTCCGACCTTGCGTGCACGCTATGACAATAGTCTCTCAATACCTACTCGGGTTTGAAATGAGATTTTCCCGACTGCTCACTCCTTGCACTGCTCCTGTGCCTGACTGCGCCTCTATGTGAATGAGAACAAAATATATCTCACAGGCTTTCAAAGGCGAGACCTCTGAACCTTTTGTCAATGCACTCATTGCGAACAATTTCCATTTGCCTCCTTGTAGGAACTCTTGCTTAGATAGAGAACAATTGAAACTCATTTCTATTTACCCTTTCCTCTCATATTTCAAACATTCAACAGAAATCATTCATATTACATAGCATAAAGCAATTGCATGACAGAAGAAAAGATTCATGAGCATAACATTTAAAGATGCATACACGGAGAATATATGAACACCATGAGTCTAAATCCAAGCTTTCTTATATTAATTGAACTTTTATTACATAGATGCGCTAGAGATATGCTCTCTTCCTGCTTTAATAATCATGCTAATGCTACAATAAACAATGAGGGTGTCTATATTCCGTTTCCCTCTCTCATTCTAAAAACTGTCTAATCTATTGCATTAAAGCTATCTACCAACATAAATGCCTTCTTAGTCCTTGAATGAAATGAGGAGTTGCTTAAAGTCTAATTACAATCTATTGTGCAGCATATCCTTAACTATCACATTTAAGTTTTAGCATCCAATCTTCAAATTTTTTTAAACAATGTATCATGTGCTCAAAATGTGTTTTGGTTTCCCCACGCTCTTTTGATGTTGACGATACTCCTGCATCAATATAGAATAAGGAATCTTCCATTCCCTTTGTCCTAATATAGCTCCCAAAACGGTATCTGAGGCATCTATACATATATGGAAAGGAAGAGACCAGTTTGGACCTCTCAAAGAAGGAGCACTTGAATTTTTTGTTTTTAAGATTTCAAAGTAGATTTGGCATTGCTCATTTCAACAGAATTCAACATCTTTTGTGTGGTTTGAAGGGGTAGCTAGGTTTGTAAAAATTTGAATAAACCTCCTATAGTTGCCGGCATGCCCTAAGAAACTAGGACTTCCTTTTGTGAACTAGGGATCTTGATTTGGGAAATAATGTCAATCTTGGAGTCACTCTTTTTCTGTCTTGCTTGGAGATGTAATTTGACCTAGAACCATTCCTTAGAGTGAGCATCATTCTATATTTTTCGTGACTGAGTGAAAGTTTTGTCTCTTTACACCTAACTAGTACCTTCTCCAAATTATCCAATGCCTATTGGAAATCATCCCCATATCTGAGTGAAATCATCTATGTAGACTTCCACACAATCATTGGTTAAATCAAAGAGAATAGCCAAGACAACCCTTTGAAAAGTAGCAAGGGAATTACACATAGCAAAGGGAGAACCCAATAGGTATAGGCCCAAGAATGGTGAATGTGGTCTTATCTTGATCTTCAGGTGAAATTTGGATTTGATTGTAATCACTAAACCCATCCAAGAAAGAAAAATACCTCTTCGGACACACTAAACCCATCCAAGAAAGAAAAATACCTCTTCCCAGACAAAGTGTCTAAGACCTGATCTATGAAAGGAAAAGGAAAGTAGTCTCTATAGGTGGCCTTGTTTAATTCTCGAAAGTCCACACAAATCCTCCATTTCCCATTTTTCTTTGGTACAATAACTAATGGGGAGACCCACTTGATATCTGATATAGGGTAAATGAAATTGGTTGTAGGAGTTTTTGGAGTTCTTCTTTTACTATATCTTTCAAGGATGGATTCGTTCTTCTTTGGGGATTCTTGACAGCTTTGATCTGATCGTTAGTGAAATATGATACATACAGGTGTTTGGGTGGATCCCTTTCATGTCAGAGTAATCCCATGCAAAAGCATCAGATTGCCCTTGAATCATTTGTATCAACTTTTGTTGTTGATCTGTTTCTAGGATAGCATTGATATATAAGGACTTTCCAGGACTGATTTCAACATCTTGAACAGTTGATTCTTTCCCCTCTTCTATTTGTGAAACAGTGGCTACGCAGTGGGAAGATGCCAAATTTCTTTAAATTCGAGGATAAATATGTATGTGTAGTTAGGGAAATATTGAGGATAATCGATGCATGCTGAGTCAGCCAAGAATAGACTTAAGATTTGTTTTTTCAGTTTTCTCTTGTACTCCTTTTACTTGTTCAAGTGTCAACAAGGGTTGAGTACAATCCTCCTCCCCATAGGGATTCTCCAACCAGAGAGGAACTTCACTGGCTGGTTGGGCAGGGGGAAAAAGGATAAGTTTTTTACTTTGAGTTCCATTGGAGATTGTCATTTCTCCGGATCGATAGCTAATGAATGCATTAGTAGTGGCCAACCAAGGTTACCCGAGTACTACTGGATGTCCTAGTTTGGGGGATTTGGTATGAATTACTAAGAAATCCACAGGGTATTCCCAAGAGGCCAATGTAACTGTTATATCATCTAAAATCCCTTTTGGGGTGATGACAGATTTGTTTGCAAGCTCCAGCAGAGTTTTTGTTCGTCTTAGGTGATCTAGCTGCAGTGTTTTCATAGTGTTCACTGACATCACATTTATTGTTGCCCCTAGATCAATCAATGTGTTAGGTAAGGAAACACCATTGATTTCTATGGTTACCATTGGGTTCCCTGGATTACTATACTTAGATGGAATTTCTATTATAAACTCTGATAACTACCTTACCACCTGTATGACAGGAGGCTCCTTCCTCTTTCTCCCTGGATTTTTAATGCAAAGTTCCCTTAAAATTTTATCATATATAGGTATGTCTTTAATGGCATGTAGTAGTGGGATCTTTACACATATGTTCTAGAGTTCAGTCTCTAGATTATGTTCTAGAGGTTCCTCAGTTTTATTTACGAGCAACCTTTCTGGGTAAGGAGGATTCATTTTCTGAGGTGTTTCTGCTACAAGGGAGTTGGGAGAAGGAATTTCTTATTGTACAGAAGTGTTTCTTTCTCCATTTAATGGATTAGTCATTTGTTCTTCTCTTTGAACTGTTTGGACATCTATTTTTTCTTCTTGATTTGTTTGATTATCTACTTGTTCTTCTTGGCTGACCATAGTGGGATTTGTTTTGTTTACAACCCTTCCTGATCTTAATTCAATTCCATTGAATGGAGTTGGCGTTATTACATATGTAGGGAAGGTTTGTAATTCAACATTTTGTATAGGTTGTGTCGGCCTATTATTTGGGTTAGGGATAGGTTGTGCAGGAATAGGGGTAGGCCAAGGAGGGTTTTGGATGGGTGCATCTTACATTGGTTGCTTCATATTTGGATTCATGGGTAGTGCGAGTTGTTGTTGTAACTATGGGGGCAGAAGAAGAGAAGGGGGGTTAAATCCTGGGAGAAGCTGGGAAATATTCGAAAGGTATTGTGGATAGGAGGGAAAACTTGTTGGTTGGAAGGGAACATTCCCATATACAGGTCCTCTCCACCCTTGTTTCCAAGATTGGGTTTGTGTCGACCACTAAGAGTAAGATATGGGGGCTACCCATTGCTGTTGGGGGTATTGTGTAGTTGGGTCTGCAAACATATTGGGGTTTTGTTGTCTCCATGGTCTCCTACGGGGGTAGGATGTTTTAGGTTCTCCTCCTCCCTCGAACATGGCCTTGAGTCCAGGTAGAGAAGGGAATTCGTTAGTAGGATGGTCCTCTATACAGAGACCACATATTTCAATAGAATTAAGGGGGCATTCCTTTCCAGGGTGCTTCCTCCTATACTAATGACAAAAAATTGCTATTACAACATTTTCTTCCTCTTGTTTTCTTTTAATTTTCATGGTATCCATTTGGGAACTCATGGTGTTTAGGATATTTGTTTTAAAGTTTTCTAATATATTTCCCAGTTCAATCCTAGTGAAACTTTCAGATGTGGGTTTAACAATTCTGTTGGTAGGGTCCCTTATACTTTTCCCCGTTTTAGCTTGACTACGAGAGTATCTTTTACAATACTCTATTATGTATGAAAATGGATTTTGGTACACATCCACAAAACTCATGAGGTTTGGCACTTCAATGCAATCATCCCTCACACCCCTTATAAAGACATTCCTAATTGTAGTTGTGTCTAAGGAAAACTACTTAGTCTTTTGGTAATTGTATAAGAACCTCTCTAGGTAATCTTCTAAGCTTTCTTCTTCAGATTGTTGCATTTTGAATATATCATTCCTAGAATCCCTAGGTCTACAGTAATATTGGTATTTCTGGAGTAAGGTATCCTTCATACCATCCCAATACAAAATGGTGTGTTCCCCTAAGCTCATGAAACACCTTAGTGCTGAATATTTTAGTGTAGTTGGGAAAAGTTTTTATTTTTGAGCATTATCTGTGTAGTTATAGCTCTTACACAATATGTCAAATTCAAATAGAAATGTGTCAGGGTCTTTTGTCGACATACCTTGGAAATGAGGAAGTGAAGATAATGGAATGTTCTTCGTAGCAACGTCTTTAGTGATATCTAGTATGGGGAATCCAAATGTCTCTGTTTCATTAGTTGTGTTTCCCTCTTCTTCTGCCATGTCTCTAAAAAACTTGTAGGGGGGTGGTGAGGTCTCTCCACTGAGTGATGGTTCCACCATTGGGTTAATTGGTATCTCTAGATGTTCCAAGGTTTTGTGTGGCCTTCCA
>SNQJ01S0057757.1:0-43659 GCA_010110895.2 Picea sitchensis
TTTTCAGTAAAAGAAAAGTGAAAAATTGATTGATAGCTCAAATACTGATTCACCCCCCCCTCTCAGTATTTTCCAACACTTCTGGTTGTTCAATGTAGACTTCTTCTTTAAGTTCCCCATTCAAAAAAGATGATTTTACGTCCATCTGATATACTTTAAAATTTTTGGAGCATGCATAAGCTAAAAGTAAACGAATTGCTTCCATTCTGGCAATTGGGGCAAATGTCTCTTCAAATTCGATTCGTTCAATCTGTGCATATCCTTTACATACCAATCTAGCTTTGTTCCTTGTAACCTGTCCATCTTCATTCAATTTATTATTGAAAACCCATTTTGTGCCGATCACATTCTTATTCTTTGGTCTTGGAACCAATTCCGAAGTGTCATTTTTCTCTATTTGATCCAATTCTTCATCCATGGCCTTATTCCAAAATTCATCCTTGCTGGATTCTTCAAAACAATTTGGTTCAATTGTAGATAAGAGTGCTAAGTGTGTTTGTTCTGGTGAAGGGTTTTTTCTTCTAGTCTCAACTCCTGCATCTTTGTTTCCAATAATCTGATCTGAAGGATGATTCTTCTGTACTCGTTTTCTAGGTGTCTTTGGAGATACTTTCTGAACTTTCTCTTCTACTTCTGTTGGATTCTCTTCATGTTCATCTTCCTCTTCTACTTATTTTTCATCTTCTTCCTCGAAAAATTGTTCCATTGATTTGTTATCTTCTTCCTTTGATTCTGGTCTACCTGTTTCATCAATTGTTACGTTGATGCTTTCCACAACTTTGTTCAATCTTAGATTGTAACACTTGTATGCTTTCCTTGTACTTGAGTAACCAACAAGTATTCCTTTGTCCACATGAGAGTCAAAGTATTCCCTTTGTCCACATGAGAGTCAAACTTTCCATTCCTCGGCCATCTTCTCTTTGATGTAGCATTTGTTTCCAAAAACTCCTCAAGTGCTTCACATTTGCCGGTCTCCCTTTCCATAGCTCAGAGGGAGTCTTTTATCGTTTTTCAGCATTACTTTGTTTTGAATGTGAACTATTGGTAAAGTAATCACCGTGGTCCAAAAATATATCCGGCTAATTCTGGGAATCCATTAGCATTGTCTCTGTTTACTTCTTGTAATCGCCTTGTTCTTTCTTTCAACAACTCCATCTCCGTTGAGGTGTCCTAGCAACGCATAATTGTCTTTTTATTCCATGATCATATACAGTCTATAAATTCCTTTGAAGTGAACTTCCTCCATTATTAGATCTCAAACATTTGATTCTGAATCCATCTCGCTTTCAACCATTTCGTGATCTTGAAGTTTTAAAAGATTCTGACTTATTCTCGAGAAATCAAATTGCAGTCATTCTTATATATAATCATCAACCAATAACATAGCATCTTTCACCTTTAAGCCCTTTGTTGTAGTTATTCCAACAAGACTAATGTGCACAATTTCCGCTGGTCTTGTTGTTGAATATTCCCTTTGATTTGAACCTCGGTCTCTTTGTTTGTTTTCCTTGTTGACAATGCTTGCATAAAGTGTTATTGGTTTCGTGATCTGGGGCATTTCTCTGATTGCTTCTATTTTACCGACTTTGACAAGGTTATAAAAATGCATGTGACTCCATTCTTCTATGCCATAGCCAACTTCTTTATCTTCTTTTGTGACAACACTTTTCATTTCCAATTTCAATTAACACATATTGTTGGTAAATGTTTAACAGTCAGCATATGCTTGTCATTAATGGTAAGTACAACAACGACGATGGTTTTGAGTACCACATCGAGCGATCAACAACGCAGTTGATATTCGTGAAGACCGACAAGACAACTAGGTAAACAAAAGATAAGTTCAGTTAATAAAATGTTCAAGTTCCGCCGAATCATTTCTGATCGTTTGATCTCATTCAAAATTCCTGAAAGAACGAGGGTCATCGATAAGAATATAGACAAGAAGAGCGCGAACAGGAGGATAGATCTCGACGCTAGACTGAAAGGGTCCGAATTCACCGCTGGATCGAGAGAACCCGCGACGCATCCTTAAAGAACAAGGAGAAGTGAGCATAATCGCCATTACGTGAACGCACCTTAATCGGGCTACATCCATCAATCGAATGAATCTAGACCATTGATTATGGCTCAGATCGGAGTTTCGCTAATCGCGATATCAAGAGGCAAGAACACCGAAATGCATCAAGAATGTCGATTTCGCGGATATGCGATATCGCGATTCAATCGCAACGATTGAATTGAGAATGAATCTAGAACGTTGATTATAGCTCTTTATCTGGAAGTTTCAGACGGACTTGAAGAAGGTGTCGAACCTTACATGACGGCGGCGAAATTCGCGAATATCCGGGCCGAGGATCTCGGGAAGTAATGGTTGACCAATAGTCGTTAGATATGGTAGCCGTAAGGCGTATATGATAGTCGTGGTCCGTTTGATCAAGAGGACACGTTGGTGAAAGATCGCCATGTCGCTGATTGGAAATTCAAAGGAACGGGGTTTGATCTTAGCCAACAGATCGAGGTTTGATCTTAACCATCAAATCGAGGTTTGATCTTTACTGTTGATCTGACTCCATCTCGAAGTCTCGACTATCGTCAGACTTGGAGTGATGAGACCCTTCATCACGTGAATTGCGAGATGCACTACCTAAGATCCGGGATCATTAATACACTAAGACTTGATCATTGATCCACCATCTTGGAGTTTTTCCCATCGCAACTTGGAGTGACGAGAACCTCCACCTAAGGAATAACGAGATGCGAGATCACAAAAAATATCAGGACCGCCTGACATTACTAAGAACGTGGATCGCTGATCCGAGCTCCATCCGAGCTTCAAATTTCTATCAGAACTTTGGAGGACGTAGAATCTAATCGAAGGAACAACGAGAGCGCGTAGATCATGAAGAGATTCCACCGCTTGATTCATCAAGATCATGAACCGTCGATCGTGGTCTATGAAGATCATAAGTTCGGTGAAATACCGCTACTCACGCTGGTCACCGTGGTGATCAGCTGTGAGGAGGAAGAGTCTCCAAGATTCACGAAAGGAAGGAAGTCTATTCTTAGAAGGGATTGATATATGTATGAACATGGAAGCCTGTAACTAAAACAAAAAAGGATAAGCTCGACTATTAAAGAGAAGACGAATAGTCCTTAACCGCCAGAAGAGAATCTCAAGATAACATCCGCTGATGTCAACGCTATGGAAAACAAACCGTGAGAAGTCAAGAGTCACCATGATGACTGATAGAGAACCCGAGGTGGAGATAATCCATCGCTATAGTATGCATGCAGGCATGGCTATCATCAGATGCACAAGGCAATGTGCTTAAGTAAATACACTCCGTGACATAGAAGTAGATCGGGTTGCCGCTGTCAAGCCGCTGGAGTTTGTCGGATTGTACGGTGAAGGCGATCTGGCGTGTGAAATAAGAAGGAGAGCAAAGCACCAATTGAAACGTAAGGGGACCCGGTGCAGAATGAGTATGGCGCATTTGTTTTAAAAAGGCAGGAAGAACGTACGTAAACACAAGGGAGGTGCGTGAAGGCAAATGAGGCGCATTTATAAATGAAATGCAAAGCAGAACGGTGATGAGTCGGGTAAGCCATTGCTGAACATTATATCAATGTAGAATAAGTTTGAGTAACACATAATCATTATTTTAGGGTGGTTGGGAGCTAGGGAGGATCAAGAAACCGTGAGGTTCAAGTGGTTGGTTGAACACAGGGAGTTGGTGGTGCCTTCCTTCTAGCTGTTAGGTGAAACTGTGGAGTTGGTGCTTCCCTTCTAGCTTGGTGCTAGAGAAACCAGGAAGTTGGTAAGCCTCTTCAGTGGGTGCTAGAGAAACAGAGAGTTGGTTCTCTCAAAAAATTGGAGCTTGTAAAACAGAGGTTGTAGCCTCTACTATGAGTTATGCTGCTATGTATGATAATGTAAAGCATCGTAATTATTACTTATCATATATATAAAGAAAAATAGTTTTATATCTCTATACAGGGTTTCCTCGAAAAATATTTGTCTCGGTGTTTCATATACGTGACTCGATGTCAATGTGCCTCGTTTATTTCTCTCAGGGACTATCATTCAATGTTTCCGAAAGATTTTAAAAGAAGCATAATTGTTTAAGCCTCGCGAATAACCCATCTACCCCTCCTCGCTTGTCCAACAATTGGTATCGCATTTAACGCATTTTAATCTTAAGGGTAGATCCTAGGTTTAAACATGTCGCTTTCATGAAGGAAATTCAACCAATAAGGCCCCTCCTCGCTCAATGGAAACAAACGCTACCTCCTCGAAAGTTAGAATGAGAACCTACATAATGGCTTTAGGTGCATGTCCGATGCGGTAGAGACCTGCTATGTAGCAAAGCAAATTGTACTAGCTAATAAGGATGACAACCAGAATTTAGCTTCAACGCTTAAGGCGAATGCTATCTTGAGGCTTGCGGCTATTAATTTGTAAAAGTTATTGACCTAGGAACCGCCAAAGAAATGCGGGACAAAACTCACAATGCCATGAGGGTAATGAGAAGGTAGTTGATGCAAAGCTTCAAACCTACGTAATAGTAATGAAATAACAAGATGAAGGAAGATGAAACCGTTGGAAAATACTTTCCTGAGAGTAGAAGAAATGGTAAATGAATGAAGGCACTTGGTGAAACAATTGGGAACCTTCTTTAGTTCGTAAAATCTTGAGATCTCTCCTGTGATAGGTTCAACTCCAAAGGTCTCTACTTAGAAGAAACTTAATGATCCAAAACCTGCGCTTGACTCGCTAAACTTCTAACATTGATCAGATATGAAATGAGAATAGTTAAAGATAAACCCACCTCCGTAGAAAACACCATTTAAAGCAAACAAGAGCATGACTCGGTCTCGATGAAATGAAGCTAAAATTTCCAGCAGACCTAAGAAGGGATCCGGAAAATACACAAAATTCTTCAAACATCATCTTTAATCAGGTAAAGAAGGAAGGTCACTTCCTGCAAACAAATGTCCCACAAAGGAAAGGGATCAATTTGTGATGATGAGGAGAAATACAACATAAATTTATTTAAAGAGAATAACTTAAGAAGAAAGTCTTTGTGCAAAAAATGATGATGATCCTTCACATGAAGAGGATAATGATTCATCTATTGAAGATAAATAAATGACTTCACACCCTATGCACAAGAGAATTATGCGATAACCGTGCCACCAAAGCAAGAACGAGGGGATGATGAAGAAGTCGGGTTGATATGAATGAGAACTTGATCGCTGCATTGGAAGAGATTGATGTAATTAAGAGTCAAGAATGTAAAGCAAAAGACAATTGTTAAAACAACAAATGGAAAGACGAAAAGCAAACTACGAATTGTCCTACTAAAGGTAGAATTGAAGTATTATATAAAATAAAACCCAAGAGATTCCCAAAACAAACAACCATCAAAAAAGAAGGCAGATGTGAATCATTAGAACAAGAAGTAGCGGAAAAACAAGGAAATAAATGGAGGAAATTTCAAGCCTTGTATAATCAAAATCATTGGCATCAAAGCCCTAAGGATTAGCCACCGTTTTGAATTAGCAAAGGAATCCCAAGTTGAAAACCGGTTTGGGGTATGAAGAGGGATCAAGCAAAGGTAAGCCAATCATTGAACCTATCAAGTTTGTCAAAAAGCACAACCAATGACGATAACAAACTTACAGAAACAAAGAAAGACAATAAGCCACCCAAGACGAGTAAAGGAAAAGGTGCCGGGATTGAATCTGAAGAATGAATAAACAATGTTCTTTCTACTAAAGATGTCATCAAGAAGAAAGAAATCAATTTATTCGTGAGAAGACAACCATTTTCCGTGTACAAATAATTTTTCTAATGACTATCTGCTCTATTGTTCTAACTTTGGTCACAAGTCAGAATTGTTCCTTAAGACCTAGGAAATGAGAAATTAATATTTCAAAGGAATAAATACTTCCCATTAAACAAAGAATGATGCAACAATAATCATCTACATACCGCAAATTGCTAAATTAAGTCCCGACACATACAACTAAGGAGGGTAAGAAATAATCACCAGCCAATAAGTAGTGGTAATGACCGCAACAATAAGTTTGACTTATTGAATAATGAGGTTGGACATAAATCTATCGATCATTTGCTAAGGAACTGTGAACCAGATTCGAAATCTCCGTTGAAAATGTCAAGTTTTAAAGAAGAAGGAAAAGTAACAAGTGTGGATTAGTATTATCTCACCAAAGAAAAATGAACCTTGGTATATAGATAGTGGAATCTCCAAACACATGACAGGAGACATGAAAGTTTCTATCGCTTAGTGAAAGTAAATCAGGAACCAGAACCTTTGGAAATGATGCTCCGTAAAATAAAGTCGAAAAGGGATGGTGAGCTTGGCTATGGAGTGCTGAAAAGCCCAAGATGTTCTACTTGTGGATGGGCTAAAAACATAATATGCTCCACAAGTCAAATGTGTGATTGCAGGATGCGAGGGTACTTGTTCACTTCCAAAGGTTGTAATATAAAGTTTGTAAACTTGGGACAAGTAGTGTCCAAAGGCATAAGGACAAAATAATGTATATGTGTCGAAAGAAAAATGGAGAAGAATGCCATCTAAGAAAACATGATGAAAGCCGGTTATGGCATGTGAGACTTAGACATCTAAACTTTGAATTCAATTTTTAATCAAACTCAAAACCTCGAGGCAGTAAAATATATTCTAAAATATTAAAGCCCTAAGATTCAATGTGTAAACCCTTTCAATTAGGGAAGCAAAACATGACACAGCTTTAAGTCCAAGAGCTTTACTTCAAATGTAGAGAAAACAATTCCAACTAGTTCATATGGATTTATGTGGACCATCAAGACAGAAGGCACAGGAAAAGAAAACCACTTCAAGGCCGATTATCAATGACATCTGACTTCTACTGGCAGCCTTTCTAAAAGAAAAAGGTGAAGCATTTGAGAAGTTTAAGATATTTAAGGCTTTGAATCGAGACCCAAACAGAAGAGGTTAAAGCAGAAGGATCAATCGGAGGAGAGCTCATGTCAAGAGACTTCAAGGAATTCAAGCGATGAGCATGGGATCAAGAGAGTAGTCATTAACAATTGGGCAACTCCACAACAAAATGTTGTAGCTGAGAGGCGTTCTAATGCTATGAAATGGCCAAAAATAATGATGAATGAGAACATTGGTCAAACTTACTTGGTAGAAGAAATACACATAGAAATTCATGTGCTTAACAAAGCTCACCTCGCACTACAAAGTAAACAAAACACCTTATGAACTTTGGTTTGGAAGCCCCGCCTCAATCAAACACTTCAGAGTCTCTTTGGGAGTAAATGCTACATAAAGAATAATGATGAAACCTAGGCAAATATGATGACATGGATGAAGGTATATTCTTGTGGTATGCTACAAACAAGAAGGATACGATGCTATAATAAGAGGTCGCGATAAAATACTGGACTGTATTGATGTAAAATTGGATGAAGGAATCCCAACAAGGGGAGGTGTAACGGTGAATGAGTCTCTACAAAAGACAAATAAAGATGAAGATGAATCAGTCCAAGAATCAGAAACTACACTCAATCGATGAAGACTCGTGACACTCGCATTGCATTCAAATCAGAAGTCAACTACAATTCCTCCTCCTTAATCATTCAAAAGAATCATCCTTCAAGTCATATAATTGGTGAAAAAGAAAAAAGGGGTACAAAACCAGAAAAGCTAATCAAATCCACCAAACAATCTCATATAGCTCTCATATCCATGCTCGTAACCCAAGAATTTTAATGAAGCCAACATTGTATGATCACTGGTTAAAGTAAATGAATGAAGAACTTGATCGATTGAGAAAACAATACATGGGAGATGGTTCAAAGACCAAGGTAAAATCGCCATTGGTTCCAAATGGATCTCTAAGAATAAGATGAATGAAAGGACAAGCTATCAAGAACAAAGCGAGGTTAGTATGTAAAGGCTATGCTCAAAAAGAAGGACTGGATTTTCATGAAACATTTGTGCTCGAAGCAAGATTAGAAGCTATAAGAATGCTTCTTGCCTATGCTTATCATATAAAAAGGCTTTCTAAAGTCTACCAAATGGATGTCAAGCCTTCTCAATGGAGATTTAAAGGAAGAAGTCTATATGGAAACAAACCAGAGGGTTTCCCAAATTTTCTGATAACCCGGACTTAGTATGAAAGTTGAAGAAATATTTATATGGTTTAAAACAATCCCCCTCGAGCCTGGTATCACGACCGGATAATAATGCGATCTCAAAGACAAAGGGTTCAAGAGAGGAACAACTAACAACAACTTGTATATTAAGACAAAGGATAAAGATTTGCTCATCGTGACCGGTCTGGCGTAGGTTTATTACATCGCCTTTGATGTAATAAGGACTCAATCGATACAATGGTTTGTTTCCCCATGAGTCCGGGAATTTGAAATGCTCCATGATAGGAGAACCGCCGCATTTTCCTTGGTCCGCGAATTACTTAGAGGTCCGATGGGATTTTCATTTTTCAAGGAAAATATTTAAGAGAAATGTTGAAAAGGTTTCAAATGGAAGATTCTAAACTGCGGGTACACCTATGGTAATCGGATGTAAATTAAGTAAGGATGATGTACAGCAGGCTTCCTATCACCTGATGTTGATCAAAGCTCATATCGACAATCGATAGGAAGCCTGGCCAGACATCACAACATCCTCACACATAATGGCATACCGAGGGAATGGTAGGAAGATTTCATTCTGCACCTAAACAAAGTCATTCGCAAGATGTCAAAAGAATATTCGTGTAATTCTAAAAGAAACAATGACTTATGGTCAAGGGTATCCCGTAAATAAAATACTTCAGCTTGATCAGCTTATTCGTGATGCGCAGATTAGGCAAATTGTGCTTGATGAGAAAAAGCACCGCTGAGGAGCATTCTTCTGGTAACTCCTTAGTGAGCTCCGGCCAAAAAGCAAGGTTCCATTTCCTTTATCAACCACAGAGGTAGGCATATCATTGCTTCTACCACGCATTACTGCATATGGATGATTCAGACACTTGCATGCTTAGAGGTAAAATACACTGCAACAATCCCAATTCATCATGGATAACACTAGTGCCACTGCAGTCTAAAAATCCTGGATTCCACTCTAAGACCAAGCATATCCCCATAAAATATCATTTTGTGAGAGAGAAGGTCACCAATCGACTGTTTCAGCTCCAATACATTCCCACCACAGCAATCGTAAATCGCATACATCTTTACTAAGCCCCCACAAGACACCGCTTGAATATCTTAGATAGAAGTTGGGTGTCATTTCGCTTCACACCTAAAAGAGTCCATCTTGTTAGGGGAGATTTGCATTGTTTGAATATCTAATGCCTCCAAAATTACTGCAATAGCTGTGGGGAGCTCACTTTGACATCGGCGTCGCTGGGAGAAAAGAATTTGGGCGCCTTAGTTTCCATCAATGCCAGCGAGATTGTGGAAAATGTTTAACAAGTAACGCAGGATATTTGTCATTGATGAAAGTACAACAACGTATGATGGCTTGAGTACAACAAATGGCGATCGCCAGCCGCAGTTGATATCTGTGAAGACCGACAACACAAACTGTGCAAACAAAAGATAAGTTCAAAGAGTATAAGAATGTTCAAGGTCCGGTGAATCATTTCGACAAGTGGATCTCATTCAAAAATTTCGAAAAGAACGAAAATAATGATCAAAATATAGACAAGAAGAGCCCTGAACAGGAGGAATATCCTCGGTCAGGACCGGAAATGCTGTGGTCCGGCCTCACCGCTGGATCGAGGGAGAACTCCGCAGGATCCTGGTAAAAGAACAAGGAGAAGCGCTTAATCGCGACATGCAAAAATCGCCAATTCCACCCTGGCATTGAATCGGTGAATGAATCTAGACCATTGATTATGACTCTCAGATCGAAGTTTCGCGAATCGCCATATCAAGAGGAAAAGAACCCGCCGCATCAAGAATGCATTTCGGGCTGATATACATATCGCGATTCAATCGCGTTTCCATTGAATCGAAAATGAATCGGGACCGCTGGATTTAACTCTTATCGGGTTTCAGATTCGACTTGAAGGTGTCGGTGAACTCACATCGACGTAAGTGGCGTAAATCGCTGGTGAATATCTCCGTAGGATCCGGGAAGTACCGGCTGGACCAATAGCCGCTAGGATATGGTGAAGCTGCAAGGAAGATATGACATTTGTGGTCTGTTGGATCAAGAGGAAATGTGGCGAAAGATCGTCATCTCACCGACTAGAAAGTCAAAGGAATGGGGCTCTGATCTAGCCAATGATTGAGGTTTGACCTTAACCGGTTAGATCAAGATTTGATCTTGACCGTTGATCCGATTCCATCTTGGAGTCTCGACTATCGCGGACTTGGAGTGATGAGACCCTTCACACAGGAACTGCGAGATGCGAACTCACGAAGAGATCTGGACCATCAAATACACCAAGATTTCCCTGACCGCTGATCGATTTCCATCTCTGAAGTCACTTTATCAAAACTGGAGTGATGAGAACCTCCACCTAAGGAAATGTTCCAGATGATCACGAAAAGATCGTGACCGTTGATTACTTCAAGAATGTGGATCGTTGATCCGAAAGCCCATCTCTGAAGCCAGCTTTATCGCGACTTGAGTGACGGTGAATGCATCGGCGGAACAACGAAGATGCGATCGCTGAATGAGATCATGACCGCTTGATTCATCAAGATCAGAACTCAGCCGACATATCGGCGAAGATCATGTTCTCAGCAATACCGTTACTACCGGTCACCGCGGTGTGACCCTCTGTGAGGAGATGACGTAGTCTCCAAGCTTCATTGGGCGAAGGAAGACTATTCTTAGAAGGGATTGATGATGTATGAGCTGCGGAACTCAGAATCAAATGAGAGAAGGTGAGCTCGATCACATAGAGAAGACGAAGAGTCTCTAACCGCCGTGAGAGTGAGGAATTTCAAAGATAACATCCAGCTGATGTTGAATGCGTGGAAAACAGCCTTGAAGCTCAAGAGTCATGATGATGATTAGATAGAGCACTCCGAGAGGTGGAGGATAACGACGCAGAGTATGCATGCAGAGGAATGACGAACATCAGATGCAATGTTGCTTGGCAATACATGGTACGAAGAGATTGGGCCTGTTGCCGCTGGCCGCTTGAGTCTATCGTGGATTGTAGCCGTGAAGGTGATTCATGTGAAGAAGAAGGAGAGGTACCAAACGAATTGAATAAAGGACCCGTGGCAAAGGAATGAGCATGGCAATAATGAGCTTAAAAGTAGAAGAATAGACAGCCGCAGCGAGGTGCGGTGAAGGCAATGAGGCGCATGCAGTAACGAAATGCAAATGTAACGTTGATGTATCCGGGTACTGTTGAACACATATCAATCGCAGAATAAGCTCTATAACATAGAATCATTATTTCCTGTAAGTGGTTGGAGGTGCTAGGAGGACCTATCCTCAAAGGTCTGGCAATTCTTGAACACGTGGAGTTGGTGCTTCCTCTAGTTTCGGTGCTAGAGAAACTGTGGAGTTGGTGCTCTCTTCTAGTTGGTGCTGTAGAAAACCGTGGAGTTGGTGCTTCCTTCTAGGTGTTAGGAGAGCAGAGATTATGCTCTCAGTAAGCTGCAGCCATTAAACAGAGGTTGTAGCCCTCATTATGAGTTGGTGCTCATATGTATGATATGTAAAGAATGTAATTATTACTATCATATAAAGAAAAAGAGGTTTTAATTGCATGGTTTTCCTCGAAAACATCTCACTGTTTCATATAAGGATCGATTTAATGTGCCTGCGGTTTATTTCTCCTCACATTGTGATCATCATTGAGTTCCTTGGAAAGATTTTAAAAGAACCATAATTTTTAAGCTCAAGAATAACCTGATTCACTTGTCCAAATATCATGCTGTTTGTGCCCTTGCAACAAGTACCGGCACTAATATTCTTGAACCTTCTTTCTTTATCTCACACTTTTGAATCAAAAGTAAGTTTTAAGGACCTTGGTCACTACACATTTGAATCACACTTAGAAGATTGTGTTTCTTATCTTCTACCTCAAGAGAACATTTTATGCCTTTTCATTCTTGTCTCTAATTCATCACAAATTTCCAACAAATGATTTTGGATGAATTTTATCATTTTCAAGGAGATGGATCCATTTTTCTTTTCGTGAATAAGAAGCTCTGTCTCTTATCAATTGTCATGTGGTTTTGAACATCCAATCACAACATACCAATCGTATTTCTTCTTCGCTAGCTTGTGGTGAGCCTAATCGCGGCATTCTTTGATTGTTATAATCGATCTTGCTTCTCTTATCCATGTCTTTCTAAGGCCTTTTGTATGTGGATTGTTGTTATTCGTTGAGGTTCTTTTAGGAGGGATTATCATTCGCTAATCCCACATGTGTCCAAAATTGTTACATTGTAACATTCCACTTCGCTCAAAGATTCAAACCCTCGGTAATTTATCCTTTGTGTGTCACTAGGTCTCACTGAATAATCCCTTTGTGTATAACTCTCAAAGTTGTTACTGCTCCTGTTAGCTCCTCGCAATTCACAACTTTATGTCCAAAATTATTGCTACGCATAACATGTTCCAAAAAATATAGTTTGATACTTGGGAGTTGAAGATCTTCCCCAAAGGAGTTACTCTTTATGAATCCTTCTTCTTCTCGAGGCCTATCCATCATTCTGTTGATTCTCAAATTTGAATCTTCTTAGTGGAAGAGTGTCCCTATAAACTTCCTTATATATCTTCCGTCCTCTTTGATTGTTTCAGACAGCTCTTTGGATTTGTTTCCTTTCTCTCATTGTCTTTGGAGCCATCTATTTTCTGGTTCTGATTATATCCAAGTCCGGACTTGTCAAGATGAATTTTTTTACTGTGGATAATGTCATTCAAAACTTTTGAGCTATATTGGTTTTTCTTTTAAATGGGAGTTGAAGATCTTATGAAAGGAGGTTCCTCTTTATGAATCCTTTCTTCTTTCTTGAGTCCTATCTCGTCTGGGCTGCTGATTCCCCAATTTGAATCTTCTTGGTGAAGGAGTGTCCCCTCAGAAGTTTTCCTTGTATATTCTCCTATCCTCTTTGATTGTTTCTCAAGATAGCTTTTGATTTGTTTCTTTTCTTGTTGTTTTGGAGCTTGATCTATTTTCTCTCTGATTATATCCAAAACCGGACTTGTCAAAATGAATTTTTTGACTGGCTGAGTAATGTCATTCAAAACTTTTGAGCCATGCATATTTTCTTTTAAATATCCTTTCTTAGTGTGACAACCTCTCGCCTCCCAAGTTTCCAATGATCTTGTCATTTCTTATAGTTGTTCTTTGAGGCTTTTCAACTTTTTTTATCTTCTTCTATTTGAACCTTCAATTTTGTGGATCATTTCTTATTCAGCTTCGAAAGTCCTTTTTCTTGTCTATAGTTCTCATGGTAATTTCTTTTGTTTTTCTTCTTTCTTATGATAACTTCTATGGCACTTATAAATTATTCTTTCCTCGACATAGTCAACTTCTCTCGCTCTCTTCAATTTCTTTCTTCGATTTTCGCTGATTCTTCTTCTATTTCTTCATATTCTTCTCCGAAGTCTCTTTGTCGTAGATTTCCTACCGCGAATGAATATATCTCTTCCTATCTCATTGTCACCGACTTCATATCCATCTGATGATGATATGTCTTCTTTGTGTATATAATATTTCTTGAAAAACTTCGAAGTACATATTTTGCCTTTATATGTGTGTTTTCCTTTTGAGTAACCTTCATCATTCTATTTTTCTTATGAAGACATTTGTTAGCAAAATGACCGCTACCATCACAATTAAAACAAACAAGGGAGTTTACCTCTCTATACTCCTTACTCATTGGTTCCCTTTGTTCACTCTTTTGACGGCTGACACTTCTTCATCATCTCGAAAAATCTTTTGCGATATTTTCTCTGCTTCATTTTTCTCGCTTTGATCTTTGATTCCTTTGAAGGCTGCTTCTCTTTACATCCGGATTTTCCCTCGCCGGGCCTTTTATTTCATAAGGTCGTGAATATTCCATGCAATATCCATTGCTGTATTGAGTCCGTGATACGCATCTTTCTTCTAGTGTCAGGATATCTTAGGCCGGAATCCTTTGCAGGAAGAGATCTTAGTATCTTGAAATACCATGTAGATTTATTAAATTTCTTTCTCCCAATCCTATGATTTAATTCATTGTTTCATCGACTCGTAAGAAAGTGGTCGCGATATCTTCTTCATCTTCCTTCATTTTGGGTTGTTCGAATCCACTGTGGAAATCAAGCTTTGCTGCTTGGAATTTTGTATATCCTTCATAAATATTTTGAAGCTTGTCCTTAAATCTCTTTAGCGGATTTACGCTGTGAAACTTCTTTGGTGAATAAATACTTCATATCAATCGGTGACCATTCAAAAGTGCATTTGTGGCTTTGGGAATCATTCTCATTGAGTTTTACCGCTTTGTCATTTGTTGGTGGAACTGGCTGGTGGTGATGTAATCCATCTACAATTGATTGCCAAACTTGAAATCCTTTTGTGCCTCAGATATATGCTCAATATCCTTATGCTCCAAAAATACTCGCGTCCATCAAATCAGGTATTCCATTTTTATGGGCGAGTTGTAATTTCCATGATCTACCTTCCGAAACCAATTTCGCTGAACTCCGCCTTCCTCTGATACTAACCAATTATTGGATTAATACCGAGAGGGGTGAATCCGCATAGAGAAATTTAACTCCTTTTAACCATTTCCATCCAAGTGTTATATCAATGAAGCATCATCATCCAATAATTATAGATCAATCAAATAAGCAATCAACAAATGAACAAACATACACATTAATAAAGTATTAACGTTGTTTTTATGTGGAAAACCCAAATCGAGAAAAACCACATAATGTTTTTCTATATGTTTTGAAGAATTGCATTCCAATCGGAAGCACCAACTTCCTTTGTTTTCCGTGATTTATCGTGATGCGAGGGACGTGAGGGAAAATTTATCAAATCGAACAAACATACACATACACAAGACACCATTTTACCGGAAACCCAAACGGGAGGAAACCACATAATGTTTTTTCTTATATGTCTTGAAGAATTGCATCTATCGAAACACCAACTTCCTTTTGTTTCTCCGGGGCCAGAATCGGAAGGAGGTTCCAACCCCCTAGTTTCTCGTGATACAACTTGAGGGAAGCTCCAATTTCCCAATTCTCTGGCTACAAACTGCAAAGAGGCTAGCTACAACCCCTATGTTCTCCTCGGTTACAACCAAAAGGTGGCTGGCAACCACCCTGCCCTGTCTCCAACTCGCCACCTCAAGTAGAAGGCGAATGGATGGAACCATCACAAATTGTCGATATATACCACCAGAACTCCCCAGACCAATAACCAACCATGCATCAACTATGCATCAACCTCACAGACTTCAACTTGTAATCAACTCCGTATCTATAAACAAGGTAAAGAACTATGCACCAACCTCAGGCTAAATAACTCAGAATCAATCTAACAAGCAAACAAGTGTATCCAACCATAAAATTGCATACCAAGTAATCATGTTTCAACTACCTATCAACTATGACTCATCAATATGTATCAACATCATCAATCCTATGCACCCTATGTATAAAGCAACTCATCAAATCACATTTGTCTCAAATCCATAAAATACTCAATATGTAACTCAACCAAAGGCCCTCATCAATTCCATCATCCAAATCTGATTTGTAGCTCAGTAATAGACTTGGTGTATAAGGATCACATTCCTGCAAACCTTTAACTTCAACAACAAGACTCAACATTTTCATCAAACTTTCTTTTGTCTCATGCCTAGTTTTGGATTAGTCGCAACAACCAGAATCCTTGAAGTAATCATAACTTTGTAACTGTGATGTATAAAGATCTCAAACTCCATACACAATTTTCGTTGTTTTATGCAATTCCTCCATGTATTACTACTTAGAACCTCTCGTAGTGGAGTTATGGTAGAAAAATGACATACCTTGTTGAATTGATTATTCTAGAGAGAGACCTCATAGAGCATGCCCCACATAGTAGAATGACAATAAATTGATATGAAACTGCTAAAAAAGTTTACTACAGACTGTAATTCTAACCAACACATTTGTTTCATAGAATTTGATCCGTTATGAGCTAGTTATGACATTTAATTAAACAACTATTTTGAATTAGTTTCGTGGATCACAACCTATTTTCCACTCTGAGTGTAAGTCCAAAATACCATAGTAATTTCACGGTCTGAATCATTATATAAAAATTTATAGCTAAAATGCAGGGATGACTTGTAAATAATATACCTTAGAAAGCACCATAAAATAATTCTCTATCCTTCCTTGCATTTCTTCTCTTCACCTTGCCTCGTAATTTCTGCCTTAGATATCCTTGGTTACCCTGCACACCTATAGATATTCAATATGATCAAGTGTGATTAAAATGAGGAGTACTCGCCTCTTATTTATACCCTCCAAGCAGCTTCCTTAAAAACACATCTTCTGTGGTCACTTGGCCCCACTTTCCTATTTTGTAGGGCTAACCCACTTCTAATTCTCCATTAAATTTCTTATTGAAATAATTCTATTTTGCATTCAATTTGAATTATAATACACTCATTGTTTCACTTTTATTATTTACCTTTTTAAAATCTCTTTTAAACCACTTTGACTACTTTGACCTTTTGGGGCTTTAGATGACATATGAGGGTCCCTCCAACTTCGTAGTTCATAACTCCTCAAACCGTGAGGAGTTAAGGTTGACGCTCCACATACCATTGAAAATGTAATGACATGTACTATCCATATAGAATAGTATTATTCAAAAATATATCATATAACTCATACTCATTATCCATCAAAACAAACTTGGGTCCATTACTCAAACCCTGGGTCTCCAACTTCCTCATGGCTACAACTTTCTAACCGTGGATGTGACGTTCCACATACCCTGGAAATGGAATGACAAGCACTATCCATCTAGGATCTCTTAATATTCCACAATTAAGCATGGGTTTCTTACTCCATAAAGAATCTTCCCATGAGGGATTTCACCATAAGGGGACCACTTTGAGTTCATCCATCTTTACTCTTATCAACCATGACAAGACAATAATGAGTCATCTTTACATCAAACAATCTTGGGTCCATTAATACTCCAAACCTTTGTGTCATGGGACTTTATCTAAGGGTTGACATCAATGACAACCAACCTTTAATCAACAATCTCCCCTCAGAATGATCCTAAATGTAAAAATATGGTCTACCATTGAATGATATCTCCTAAACTGGGCTTGACCTTTATCTCTTTTACCATGGCTTTCTAGCCAGTACACCTCTTTTCCAAAAATAATTCCATAAAGCTTAGATAAAATCTAAGCACCATAATGGTCCTATAATTAGTTTGAAAATGTTTCATCCCCATTTTTAAAAATAGGGAACAATGAGGCTTTGTTTCCAGTGTTTAGGGAAGCCCTCCGGGCTTGATCTGCTAAATTGAAGAGCTTGTGTATGTGAGGGATAAGGATTGACCGATTTAAAAATTTCAACTGGGTAGCCTTCAATGTCCTTAGCTTCCCATCTATGAGCCACTTAACCCCAACCCCTATGTCATCTAAAGAAAAAACTTCTTCCTTGTAGGGACAATAGGAATGGTGTCCATGGTAATAGGGAACTCATAAAGACTTTTAAGGTAGGAATTCCAAATTCCTTTAAGGAATCCCATTATTTTCTTTTAATAATATGCTTTTAGAATTTGGAAATTTAAAACTTCTTAAGATCCAACTTGTATAGTTGTAAAAATTGTTCTTACCTTTTATTAATATTGATAATAATAATATATATAAATAAAGTTATTTTGAAAATACTAATAATAATACTAATACTAATACTAATAATAATAATAATAATAAATTTATTAAAAATAAAAAATAAACAATAAAATAATAATAATATATATATTTAAAATTTTATAAATAAATTCTAGTCTAGAAATATAGTTTTATAAGTAAATTGTCAACTAAAATTTCAATAACATAAATTTGCAATTATCAATATATTTTGATGTGATTGTGGATTAGAATATGAGTAAGTATAAAAGTGGAAGGGAAAAACACTTTCTCGTTCTTTTTATATTCTCCAAAGTGATTTCGTTCTTTTTGTATTCTCCAAAG
The DNA here is from genome assembly GCA_010110895.2 of Picea sitchensis. NCBI lineage: Eukaryota > Viridiplantae > Streptophyta > Pinopsida > Pinales > Pinaceae > Picea > Picea sitchensis. Next base: position 18,215 of record SNQJ01S0057757.1, read on the forward strand.
TGATGTTGTGGTGTTTGTGTCCTTTTTGAACTTCAATTTTGACAAGAAATCTATATATATTATATTAAATTGATTTATTAATTTGAGTTGTGTTTTAAAGTGGATATTTATTAAATTGAATTACTTATATATAATAATAATAATGTTTTATTTTTTTAATAAATATTTTGAAAACAAAAATTGGATAACAAAATAATAATGATGTAAATAAATAAAATTATTTTAAAGATAAAAAATAATTGAATAAAAAACTAATAATATAAAAAAATAAATTTAATTTAAAAATAAAAAATAACCAATTATATATATACTTTATTTAAAAACTTTATAAATACATTATATATTTTAGAAATAGAGTTTTATAAATAAATTGTCAAGTGATATTTCAACACCATAAATTTGCATATATCAATATATTTTAATCTTATTGTGGATTAGAATATCAATAAGTATAAAAGTTGGAAGGGAAAACCCTCTCTTAATATAATGTTGTAAGTACTTTTTATATTCTCCAAATATGATGTTGTAAGTTCTTTTTATATTCTTCAAAGTGATTTTGTAGTGTTTGTGTCATTTTTTTTAAACTTCGACCTTGACAAAGGTGTAATATAAGTTTATGTTTTCATAATATGTAGTTTTCTTTTTTCTAATATTAGTGGCAATTTGTAATATGGGTTTTTAATTTATTTATTTTTAATAATTTGAGATGTTGCAATTTAATTGGATAAATGGAATTGTATATATTATATTTTAAAGTTTCAGAGTCACTTGGGTAAAGATTGTTTGATGTACTTTTAAAATTCTTGTTTTTTTTAAAGATTATATTTAGTGACTATTTTTATTCTTGTTTTAAAAGGTTGTGTTAGTGGTAACATCTTTTTTATTTAAATCTTCTACTTTTTGGTTTGAGAAAGAAATGGTTGGATCTTCAAATTTGAGGGGTTGAGTCTGTATAATTAGAGTGTTTTGGGGTTTTTCAGCACAATGAATCTATTTATATTTATGTGATCCGATTGAAAAATGGCCAAAACTTAGAATAGTTAGACAACCCCCTTTATTTTATATTGAGATAGTTTTTTGGCATTTTAAATCTTCTTATCTATAAAGTATCAACATTTTTTTAAACATTGTTTTCTCAATTGTTTCCATTTTGTTTAAAATGCTTATTTTTATTTTTGTTTTTTATTTTCAATAATGTTTTTTCTTATTTTTCCATTTTTTTTCAATATTCAAAATGAAAATCTAAATTTTTTCATTTTAAACAATATTAAAAATAGTATATATCATTATTTTAAATTAGGATATTTTATCTAATTATACATTATTAGATAATTGAGATAAAATACATTTTAAATACAAAGTAAAATATATATATATTTTTAAATATTTTTTAATTTTACTTTGATATTAATATTGTAATTAAATAACACTACTTTTAAACATTTAGAAAAAAAACACATTTAAAATTTAAAAGTTAAATATAATAAAAAACATACAATTTTGAAATGTTTAAAATACTATATAATAAAACATATTTATAACCACCACTCAATTAAAAAAAAAAAAAAACATTTTAAACCATTTTTATATACTTTAATAACAAAATTAAGAAAGAAAAATAAATAAATGCATTCAAATACTAAAAAAACAATTGTCATATTAAACCATTTATAAAACAAAAACATTTTGAAAAAACAACAACAAAGAAAAGAAAAACAATAATAAAATGAAAAATAAAATAAAATAACTTGCATAACTATGATTTAAAAAAAACACATTAAAAATATATTGAATTAAAAACAAACCAAAAAAGAACTTTAAGAGAGAAGAGGCGATTCCGGAATCAGCCCCAAATCTCCTTTGATTTTGATTGAAAGTCAAGGGGGATTATAAGAATCACTCTTCCCCATTCTCTCCCTCCCCTCTTTTTGACACCGAAAAACCACCACTCCCTTTGATTTTGATTGAAAGTTAAAGGGAAGGATTATAGGAATCACTCTTTCCCATTCTCTCCCTCCCCTCTTTTTAACACTCAAAGATCGTCACTCCCCTAGTTCTTAGAGGCGAATCTCAGAATCACCCCCAAATCTCCTTTGATTTAGGGGAAGATTATAGGAATCGCTCTTCCCCATTCTCTCTCTCCCCTCTTTTTGACATCCAAAGACCATCACTCTCCTCGGTGCCCAAACACAACGTTTATGTGTCGAGGGGAGGGGAGGGGGTTTCGTGGAATCACTCTCCCTAATTAAAGAATATGGGGCCCCAACATATTTTTTTTTTTTAGTTTTTAATGTTATGTTTTGTGGTTTATTTGTTTATTTTTTTTCTAATAAGATTTTTTTAAATTGGTTTTCGTTTTATTTTTTTTAATGATTTTTTTTCATAAAGTTTATTGCATAATGAAAAAAAATAAAATAAATTATTACAGTTATAAAGGATACATTCCAAAGGCGCTTCAACACTAGAAATAAAAGGTGATTGCGAAGGAGACAGTCCCAAGAACCACCCAACCATATTTGTGATCTACCAAGTTCAACTCCAAAAATATAGCTTCAACAAAAACCCCTACTAAACAAAAACATAAGGTTTCATCTTGACTCTTATATTATTTTATGTTATTCATCTAGACAAAAAAGGAAAACATAGAGATCCTCAACCTGTAACTATTAACATCAAGTTATATTGCAAAGAACTTATAGACAATTTGGGAATTTTTCCTCCCATCATCATGCTTCTTCAAAACAATGATATTTTCGAGCAAAAATAGGGCATCTTTGGACAGACAGTCTGCATCAGAGTTAAGTTCTCTAAAAATATGCATATAAGATATATCCGAAAATAATTTTGATGCTTCCTTTAGAATCGAACCCATGTTGATTAGCAATAAATGCCACACCAGTCATCCAATCAATTGCTAATTTGGAGTCTTCAAAAATTTGAAGAGAGACTAGATTATACGATTTTGCACAATCCATCAATTCAACTAATGCTTGGAGATTTTCTTGATTGTTTGTAACACTGCCCAAGTGACCATGGCCTGATATATAAGAGGAATCTGAAAAGAACATAAGGAAACCAATACCACATTGTCTTAGGTTCCCTTGACATGCCCCGTCAAAGAAACCCCATGACTTAGATTTATCAATAGTTAGTGGCTCAGAAATATTGGACTTCAATGATTTTTGTTGTGCCTTGTAATGGGATAATAATTATAGATCTTGTTGGACCACCCTAAAAGTAGGCCATATTATACCCTCGAATATACTGACGTTCCTAGCCAGCCAAATTCACCAGGATACGAGAATAGGAAGCACCTTATCCCACATGTTTCCCAAGACTAATTTATCACTTACTTCTTTCCAGACCTAGGCAGTGAATGAACATGACCTGAAAAGGTGTGTGTTTGATTCCTACTCCTCTTCACATAAAATGTAGAAACCAAGCCCATGTCATCCAAACCTTTGAAGACAGTGCCAAGTAAGTACTCTACCTTTGAGAATGAGCCAAAAAAATAGAATCCCTTTTGGGGGACCCTTTATTTTCTATAAAAAATTTCCCACCATGGAACAACTAAATCTTGATCCTCTACCATTGCCTGGTAGTCGAGCTTAGTCAAATATCTCTCTCCTAGGGATTTATACACCCACACCAGTTCGTCCTCATGATGAGACAACTTGATATGTGTCCTTGATAATGAAAAAATAAAACCATTCCAAGAAGAAATTCATTGGTCCTCTAGGTTAAAAGCACAAGATGATTTCCAGCCTCAACTCCATAAAGAAGTAGTGTGTCGATCTACAATTATGTTAAGTGTGCAAATATTTTGTTATTGTAAAAAAGTAATGAGATCTGTTGGTAAAAAAATATTGGGATCACACCCCACGATTGCATCCCTCCCTATTTGAACTAATCAAATTGACCCCACTCTCCAAGTCAGATAGTTCCTGATGATAGGAAATGCAAAAATTCAATTTTTCCACTATGGAGAGGCCGAAGGAAAATCCTTCCTAGGATTTTGGATCTAGTCTACAACAAAACCAGGAAGAACATATTTTGCACAAAGAATTCATTTCCAAAGGCTATMTTGAGTAATAAAGACCCATAGGGACTTTGTTGTTGAAGCTTTTCCAAAGAGAACCAAGTCTTTAATCCCCCATCCCTCTGAGACTTTTCGTCAACATAGTGTTTTCCACTTAACTAAATGAGAGCCCATGTAGTYAGAGCTACCCTTCCACAAATAGTTACAACAACATTTTTTAATTCGCTTTAGGATACCCTTAAGAATGTTTACCAAAAAATGCCAATAGACCGCAATGGCCTCAATAAATGACTTTATGCAATTGAATCGACCCCCTAGCGAGATCCAACGATTGCACAATAAGGATATTCATTGCTCCACACGCGATACTAGCCAACCCCAATTCCTGAGACCATAGTTGTTGGGATTTACTTTATACCCCAAATAAGTTGAACCATCATTTATATCCTAAGTAGGGAAAGGGAAAATGTTGGCTAAAGTGTGTCTAGTGACCTCATCTTTGGCCAGAATATACAAAGAAGATTTTACCATATTGATGCTCATATCAGTAGCACTACAAAAAGGATCCAGGTTCTCCTATAAATTTTTACCCTCAGCTTCAACACAATGAAAGAAAAGAAATACGCCATCCAAAAATAGCAAGTGTGTGAGCCAAACCGATCTGCCCAATTGGACTCAATGGATATGATGAAATCTAGAAGATTCGGTCAAAACCCTACTATGACCATCTGCAATTAAGAGAAACAAATAAGGGGAAAGGGGGCACCCTTGTCACAAACCAAGACCAAATTTAAAGAAAAGAGAACCAACCCCATTAACTAATACAAGAAAATGAAGTAGAGAGACACATGCCATATTCCAATTGACAACATTTAAGTCAAACCCAATCTAGAGAAGAAGGATCCTTAAGTACAACCAGGAGACCCGATCATATTCCTTTGAGAGATTGAGTTTAATCACATAAACTAGCATTCGAGAAATCTTGATTGAATGTATCCCTTCTTGGGCAGATTCAATCACCTCACGTATCAATCTTCCCTTCAGAAACCCAAACTGCTCATTCATAATAATATCTGATATAATTGGTTTTAGTCCCATTTCAATTATCTTAGCCACGATATTATATAAGAACTTACAAAGATATATAGGTCTAAAATCATCATAAGAGGATGGACAATCCATTTTCAGAATTAGGGAAATAAAGGTGGAGTTGATGTTACCAAGGACCTCTCCTAAAACACGAGTTTCCTCCACAACATGGAGAATATCCTGCACCATCATATGAAAAAAACCCATCAAAAATTTCGATGGTCCACCCATCAAAGCCTGAGCTATTATATTTTTGAAATGTACCTAAAACTACTCGAAGCTCCTTTGAATAAACTTCATTGAAAAGAGCCTGGTTTTCTTCCTCTCCAACCAGCTGTGGAAAGTATGTGAGAATCTTTATGCCTACATCCATATCGTAGTGGGGGGGATCCTGGAAGATGTATTGAAAATGTCGGACACCAAGGGAGGCAAAATATTGAAAACCACAAACTATATGTCCCCCATCACCCTTCAATTCCCAAATAGTATTATTGATTCTTCTATGAATGGAATATTGTTGAAATGTTTTATTATTTAAATCTCCATCATCGAGCCATAAAGCTCAACTCTTCAGATGCCAAGATTTTTCCTACTCAAGAAGAATTTTGTATCTATCTGCCTCCAATTTCCTGACAAGTTCGATATCAATCCCCACCACCTGCCTTGAAGAGACATCCTCATATATATTACCCAACTCCTGAACAATGCCCAAAAGGGAAGCATCCCTCTCTTTTCTTCGATTTATATCCCACTATACTACCACCTTCTTTAGTTTTTTGAGAGAGGCAACAAATTTATGTGTTTCATACATACTAAGGTTCGGGTCATAACTGTTCCACAAACGTTCCACCAGAGATAGGAAACCTTCAACTTCTAGTAACGATGGATTGACAGATTGAATTCAAAGGGATCCCCCAACCTCCCTCTTGGTGCATCAAATTCAAATAAGAATGGAAAATGATAAGAAATTTTACCTTTTCCAACCCATGATCTATATTCCCTTATATTTTCCAACGTATGGTGATGCACTAGAAAATGATCGAGATGCTTATGAACACCCATCGTCCTTGTTCTATTGTTAGTAAAGTTCGGACATAATACAGATGATTCGACATCCACCAACCCCCACCATCTCCAGCTTATCCCGAAAATATTGTGACAAAGAATCCTCTCGAGCTTACTCCCTCGAATCTCACCTCGACCAAAAGATAAATTTAAATCACCCCCTAAGATATTGTTTTCTATTAATAAGGCCTTATTCTCCAAAATGTGGTCCCAATATTTCTCCCGGTCAGAATAGGGCCCATAGACATTACACAGGTGAAAAATCATGTTCAATACTTTGCAGGTAACCTCTGCTACTAAAATTGAATGCACATAATAACAGTGGTTATATAGATGGTTTTGGAAAACCTGATGACAATGCCACATGATAATCCAACCGAATCAAGGCCAATAACCTCCCATCCAGGAATAAATTTCCTCAACTCTGCAATGATTACATCCCCATTACCCATAAATTCCTAGAGAAAAAATCCATCTGGAGATTCTCGCATTGTAAGTTGACGAAGGGAAATTTTTTTGGGTCTACCCCCAAGACCCCTAATGTTGACAGATAAAATATTCATGGGAAATACTGAAAGGGGTATGCACCTACTCTAAGTGCTCCAAAATTAACCATTTTTTACCCAAAGAAACGTCCTGAGAAGCTTGTTCTTGAGTGTGCGTTGAGGGAAAAATTTCGTCTAGCCTTTGTTGGCCAAGAATCTTTGGAGGAACCAAGTCCCAAAACCCCAGAGGAAGAGACTACTCAGAGATAAGAAAGAGGTCTTAGGAAGTAGGAGTCTCTTCCCCAGGGCGACAAAACTAAGGTAGAATAATCTTTATTATGAGAGCCCCCTGTCTGGTCTAAAGAACAACTGTTCATAGGGTCAACAACAGGCCTATCCACAGGGCCACCACCCACCTGGACAATTAGTCCCCCAGCTCGTGAAATAGGTAAAGAGAAACCCCTACTTCCATCTGCAAACAAATTTGTTTTTTTTTTTTTTTTAAGAATCCCTAAAGGAAGGGTGAAAAGACTTAATCAAAGACCCCAAAGGGGATTTGTTGGCCAAACAAAGAGCCTCAATTTTGTTCCATTCTTCCCCTGCGAAGTCCATATCTAAATTTTGGAGTTCATTGGAAACCTTTCGGGCACTGGCATCCTTCCTTATCACATCAAGGGGTATTGAGATGTCTCCCACCACCAATCTCGACACCCTAGATCCGGATACAGGTCTCAAAATTTCCTTCTCCATATTTCTTTTTGAAGAAAGAGAGGATAAGGATCCCCTACCAAGACCCCCATTCCTGATTGGAACATATATTTTCTTACCCTTGAAATTTTTCTTAGATTTTGGTTGTGCCACCTTCTTAGACTTTTTAAACATACCTTTTACAGAGTCAACCAAAACATGACCAAAACTATGATAACATACATAATAGAAAGGTACATTTATGTAATCTAATATCTATACATATGTCCATTCACCCACCACAAGTTTGATCGAGTCATACAAGCCATTTGTTGGATCGAGCTCCACCAGGATTTGGGCCATGGCTCAACCAAGAGAGGACTTATATGACGATTCAGTTGCAATGAAAGTACCTAAAGTATCTCCAATTTTCCAGAACCCCACATTATTCCAATACTCCAATGGGAGGTTTGACCACTTTATCCACACAAGAACATTGTTAAAACCCTCAACCGATGCATCAAACAAAGGGTGTCAAGGCTTCACACATAATACTTACTTGGCCCAGAACCATCGCATTGATAAGGTCCACTGCAAGTCCACCTTTTCCTTGAATATAAACCCTATCCCTCCATGGGATAAGAGATGGATAGTGGGGGAATAACCTAAAATCGAATGCCACTAAACATGACCCACGCAAAGATCCTTCTCGATATGAAACATCCAATTAGGTATTTACCATCAAGGTTTGTGATTTTTCCCACCTAAAGGTCCTTACTGACAACCAACACAATATCTCCCCCCCTTGATCGAACTGTATTTTGCCTCTTTTTCCCACATGATCCAAAAATAGAACCCATGGTCACAAGATCCTCCACTGCTTTGGTGAAATTCCCCCTAAACTGGGTCTAAGGAATAGGCAAAGAAATAACTCCCTTATAAGATTGAATTATCTCTAATCTACCTCAAAACAATCTAGACTAAGTGATAAGAGAAAGAGAGAAGAGAAGGTTAACGAGTGCACCTTGAATCCTTACGGTTGATGTAGAGCTCTTTTGCTTGTTGTTTCCACCTAGATCACAGATCTCCTCCCAAAGTTGACCTGCAAGTGGTTAAGAATACAATGCAACAACATATACAATCTCTAGTAATCACTTAAAATCCTATATATATATATATATATATATAAATGCTCAAATTAACAAGAATGTGTGCACATAAGGTTTTGGGACAAAGATAATCTCTTTTATTCAAATTCAAGATGAAAGGTTACAACCTTTGCTTGCAAACAATGCTCTACAAACCAAGTCCGAGCACCTCTGTTGTGGCTCCATGTGCATCAATCCCACATAGAATTTTCACAACCAACATACCATCAAGGGAAGAAGGAAGGGTTGCATAGGGAGAATGGTTGGAGGGGAAAGTTGAGGCTAAAACTCAAAGCAAGATGCAAAAGTTGGGCATTGAGAGGGAAAGGATTTTGGTAGAGTTTTCTTATTATCTTGTTCATATCTCTAAATGACTCCCCAAGACCTCTTTTTATATGAGAAAAATATGGTTATTCAGTTTGGGGACGGGCTACAAGGGGTAAAATGGTTAGGAAACCCTCCATATGCCATAAAATCCACCGAAATATGTGAAAATTTAATATTGTTTGCAACTTTTGGACGTAAACGCGAGCTAACTAACATGCAACATGCGTATGTACAGAGCTAAATAACATGCATATCGCATGTGTATGCATGCTATTAGTGCAACATGACGCGTACATTATCCAAAAAATGGATTTTTAGAAGGAAACCTCAACAATATGTTTGGAAAAGTATGAAAATGGATGGGCCAATGTCTTGGATGCATAGATGTGGAATTTTTGGACAATAACGTATGCCCCCTAATGTGTGAGGTCAGAAGAGCAACTAATGGCCGAAATACATTACAATATATTTACACAATGGAAGGCACAGATTTGAGTGAGCCCGAGATGAGTGTTCATGAGTGTGTCATCTGTAAAATAATGATAATATCTCTAAGGTGGGCATACCCATGCTCGAGATAAACTAAGCATGGTTGCCAATCAAGTACATTGTAGATCCATGTCATATAAAATAATCATGACTACGAGACAAATATGAATGTCTATATAAATTGTAGTCACGAACAATACACAATGGATCTACATCTCAAAATCATCTGAAGATATAAAAGTTCAATTTGATATGCATCCTCAGGAAGCATCAATTCCCATGGCTAGAGATGATAACTTCATAACTCGAGCAACAACTTCAAGACATTCAAAACTCATGTAGGAGTACAGTAGGAGTGTAATAATCACTATTATGAGGTCTTCGACATGCCATCGGGGAAATACTAGAGGACCTCGATCATTAGGCACAAAACTTCATTGATTTTGAATTCGAACTTGACTGGACTCTCAGGATGGATGTCTCATGAAATTCAAGAGATCAATTACAAAATGTCTGACTCAGGTTGGATAAAAATTCCCTTGGAAAAAATCACATCAAAATGATGAGACTCATGAAGCATATTATTGACATAACTCTGTGACATAAGAAGCACCACAAAATCTCCATATGTTTGGAAGAGTAGCCAAATGGAGGAGGACACAACTCTATGTAACAAGAACAACTTCCTAAGGTTATATTAGATCCTAATTCTTGTAGAACAAATGAAAGGATGTGATTTGTCCAAGGGCGACTATCTTGCTGTCGATAAAAAGAGAATGTATATCTCGTCCCCTCTTTTTGGAATATTTGATTCTTTTTTCTTTTTCAAATTTTTAATGAGCTTGAAAAAGAATAAAATAATGCTACGTTACAAAGGAGGAACGGATGTCATAGGCAAGCAAACTAGTTCCAAGCACATGGAACATATTGATGCTCAGTGCAAGGAGACATGTGCAGGATAAGGACACTCGAGGAAATTCCTCCATGGGTCAAGGTGTCAGATCGCAAGGGAAAAATGTGCTACAAGGCTTGCACATAAGGAATTCTTTATAGGTTCAGTAATAGCAACATGAAGTCGACAATTGGCCAAAGACGCAAGAATGAGACATGCGATGTGATTACAAAATGACACAACAAGACTCCTTCCATATGAAGTTTCACGACCCTAAAGAAGGTAAGCTCGATGGTTTTTCACGTTTAGATAGTCTGAAAAACACTAAAAGAAGACTCTAGAGTGTTCCGTTTTCGTAATTAGCCCAGTCGGTTCATAAAAAGGAATAAAATTATACCGAAAGGACCTCTCTTCAAAACCATTTTAACGAGTGTGACAGAGGAAAGATGACTCGGCTATATTTTCAATTTTAAGGAGTCTGAAAAGAGATTAACTATGGACTCACAACCTCTTTCGAAATTTAGTCCCCTTAGCCCGAAAAAGTATAAAACATATCTTAGGATAACTCTCTCGGAAAGACATGTCTCCCGAGGCGTACCTTTTTTCTAGGTAATCTATTGTCCGGAAAAAGGGTTAAACTTATGCCTAATAGATATTCTTTCTGGAACAATTAAGGAGTGTGAAAGGAATAAGGTCACTCGACAATATTTTCATATTTAGGGAGTCTGAAAAGAGCTTAACTATGGACTCCTAGGGGGTTACTTTTTCGTAGATAATCTCCAAGGCCCGAAAAAGAGATAAACCAAAATCGGGGAGAATGGTCATTTTTCATAAATTTAGTCCCTCGAGCCCGAAAAAAGGTTAAAATTACGCCTGAGAATACTCTCCTAGTGAACCGAACCTCCTAGGGAATACCTTTATTCGTAAATTAACCATCCAGACCGAAAAAGGGGTAAAATACTATTGGACAGATGTGCCTTCAAATTTTAGTTTGATGAGCATGAAGGGCAACAAGATCGCTCAGAAATATTTTCAATTTTAGAGAGTGAAAAGGTCTTAAAGAAAAATCCATCGGAGCTTATTTTCTTAAGTAATCTGAACGAGATCGAAAAGAGTAAATAAATTATCATTAGATGTTGCTTTCAAAGTTTAAGCGAGCTTGAAAGACAACAAACCATGCTCTTAGTGAGTCCCTCGGGTATAGGCCAGAAAAAGATGAAAAAGAATGAGGCTTCAACACATAGTCATGGCGGGACTAAAAGGACTCCCAAGGCTATAGAAAACTCACAACATGGACGCCAAAATTCAACAAAGGATCTATCTAGGGAATCCATGTAGAGGAAGGCTCTACCACCTAATTGCGACACTTCTAAAGCAACATAGAAGGTTATGTGTCACACTTCAATGGGATCGATCCTATGGAAAAGAAGAAAAAGTCAACAAAATGCAAGATGCAAGGTGATGAGAACCTAACCTACCTGCAAGTGTCGAAAAAAAACAACTTCACCCTGGGATGATGTGAGTGTAACCCATCTCATAAAAATACCAAACCAAAAGAAAAATTTCAAAAGAGCGACCCAAAGATCCCCCAAAAATAAACTCAAGCACCCACCAAGCGAAGAATAGGGAAAAAGAGGACCGAACTGGGCAAAAAAGAGCCAAAAAAGTTTATAAATAGGGGTAGACAACTCATTTTAACCATTGCAAATTGGAAAATAACCAAAAATACAAAAAACCCTCTTATTTAAAACACAGATTCAAGGAGCTACGGTGGACGAAAGATCTTCAAACCTTAAGAAAGTAAGTACAAATGACCCCTCTCATCATTTCAATTCATTCTTTATTGTTTATTTAATTGTTTAGAGGGTGCACACCCTAGGAAAAAAATCAGGTCTACATGCACACGGGTTGTCCATGCTCAGCATGCGCATATACACAGGAAAACTAAAACTTAGCACGYGTATATACACGATTTTCTTGAAGACAACCCCATAACATCTCTTTAAATATTTCAAAAGAAATGAAACAAGAGGCTGACCTCAATTTTTTTTTTATGCAACATGATGTGTGTTCACTGGCGAGAGAGAGAACATGAGGAKTTAGATATCTTGGTCGAGGAGGATCCAAGGGCCATTGCCATGCTCAAGCAATGTGATATGTGGAAGTTCTTTCAATGTCCATTCACAAGGGAACAACCCAGGTTATTGAATCATTTGATAGAGTATTGGCACTTGGATGCAGAGGCCTTCATGCTAGAGGGGGAATCATTGACTCCGACTACTGAGGATATATACTTTTTGACCAGCCTCTCGAGGAGGGGGGAACCGGTTAACTTGAGGACTTTTCCTCCAGGACCGCACAACATAGAGGATTATATTGGTATGTAATATGAGGCTATCATTGAGAAAGTAGGATCTCAGGTGCCAATTCATAAGATCACAAGCCTCAACCTACGGATAGTAATTTACATGATTGGTCAGATCATGGGATCTGCACCACTTCATCAGGCTTCGTGTGCATAGATGCATTGTGCAACTCAGTGTCTACAGGCCCATATATTTGACTGGAGCACCACAATGCTCACATGTATGAAAAAAAAACTGACTGAATGTCGAAGAAGAACAAACAAGAACTTAGGGTTTGGGACCTGTTGAGAACTCAACACACCCTAAAATTCTTTGTGATTTTTTCTTTTGGGTACCACTTTGTCATTTCAGAATGGATTCAGTTTTGTAGGGATCAATAGATTTTCTGTTGTTTCATTTTATCATCGATCACATTCGGTTTGGTTTGAAGTTTGTTGAAAAGATTGAAATTTTTCTCCAAGTAAACATGGAATTAGACTAAGTACACACATCTTAATTTTTTTTTGTAAAAGAGTCGTGCACCCATCGACAATTCGATTATGTGAAAAGAGTTCCTTAAAAAATCGTCGATGTATCGTCGGTATTGGCGAAATCCAAAAGGCAAATTTCCCACATAACAACAACAATCGTCGATCGCTGATGTACTGTTGACATCGTTGAAATGGGAGAACAAGTATGCGAAAAACATATGTCTAAGTAAAATCACAGACGTCGAAAAAAATGCTTCTCATGACGAAAAGGTCAAATCAACCGTTACATGTTTTTTCGACTTAGATAATCTGTATTTCTCTATTATATCTCTCCTCATCTTTTGATGTTTCCCCGTGTCGTACCTGTACTTCCACATCATCACTTCCACGCAAACACTGTATGACAGTCTGGGTCGGCATCAAAACTTTTGCCTAAAGGTACCCATGAAGCAATGTCAAATAAAAACCGTCGATGTTGATGCACTCATTAACTACGAGAAATCTTGGTTGATTCGCGCTATCCATTTAAAGACCCTGCTTATCATCGATGTCGATCACATTAGTTTCTTTGAAATGAGAAAATGATCGGGTAATTTGATGAGACACCTCTAGTTCAGTGAAGGACGAGATCGACTATTTGTTAGACAAAAAGTAACTTCATGTAACCGATACCACAATGTCGCGCGTCGACCGATATTCAAAATTTGAATTCGCCGATGAATTCTGAAATAACACGCTCCTACATCGCCAGCATGTGTTACATTTAATCCTAATTGTGGTGTGGATTCTGTTATAGATTGTACAAGTCACATTTGTACACCCGAATTTAAGACTCAACATGACAAGGTAAGTATGTTTTTAAATTTTCAAGGTTTGTGCCCAAGCATGGTATTTCGTTCACAAATCATTGATTTCCCAAGCAGACGAGGAAGTGAGAAAGAGCATCGAAGAGGCTATAACTCAACGTATCATGTTGATTACTTTAAAAGAGTAAGCCCAAGTTTTTTCTTGCATGGAAGAGAAAAATGCCTCCGCGAAAGCCGACGACCAGGCGCTCACCAAGAATGCCCAAAATGAAAGAATTGGAGGTCGACGAAGGATCAACATCGACGAATGCAAGGGAGCTTGATTTTGTTTCAAAAACAGAATCATTCATCCAGACTTTGACCAAGAAAAAATTTACCCAACCTCCAGCGTTCGGGGACACAGAGACAAGCACTGGATCTAAATTAATTCTCCCACATTGGGGGGACCTTTTTAATAAAATCATTTAGGAATATTACCCAGATTTGACATCTCACAACAACTCGGACGTCAAGGTATTGGATGACCAAGTTTTCCTGAATATTAGTTGATCATATCTGCACATGGTGGCTTGTCAGACCCTAGTTATTTCGTGCATCGAAACCCTAGGATGGATGATTGACCATGAAGACACAATGAAATGCATGATCAATAATGAGGAGGGAGAATGTGTTGGTATCTTTCTTCTAGTAGAGGTACAAAAATACTACAAACTCAAATACCTAGAGGAGAGACTGAATACATATTTTGTGGTCAGGTTTTATGAGTTCCATGACACCAGCTGGTTACTATCCTTGTGGTGGAAAGAAGATAAAATGTTCACAAACAAGAGCAATGGCTGATACAACATGGTAAACCTCAGAGATCCTTATATTCATTTAATGGATTTAATCTGCCGATTGTATGGAGGAAATGACTGCTCAAAATTTTCAGAGGCATGGATTCCCTTAGCATATACCATGGTGATCTCCGAGAGTAGTTTCAATTGGGGAGCCATCATTTCCAAACAACTGAGTATCAACATCCTACAATCCCAAACACAAAAATATGGAGAAACATCAGTCTTCTACATGGCATCTTACCTGTTGAACATAATCTATGCGAGAAACGTTTAAGTAGGTATGAATTTAAGCTGGCATGTTGTCGAGTTACATGTGCATGTTTATTTCAACATTTTGTGGGAGAATATGTACAAAATATTTTATGCCATGATATATGATTATTTTATAGCCAGAATACACTTTATTATATTTAGAAAAGAATTCCCAAGGCTTTCATCGACAGCCAAAAAGATGATATCCAAAGTTGGCCACTAGTATTTCGAAGAAACAATCACTTACATCAGAGTGTTCGGGGATATTGGTGCACCACACTTACTCCCCATTCATGTCCCAAACCGTCTCAGATTGGGAGATATTTGTTACCAGACCATCCTACAAGGCTATAATGCTTCTCTAGTGAAGGATAAGAAGGGGGCTTTCATACCCTATGGTTTTCATATTGGGTTTTATAAGGTCAAAGACACCGCACATGAAAAACAAGAAGGATTGAGTCAGCTTTAGTATCGGTTCCCCACAAGACGTTTTTGCAAGCATGATCCAAAAGGCTTGGTACTCCAGCATGCATCACAGGTATCCTCATGTTGGCCATATGCTCATGACAATTTTGAAGATGAGATATTTACCGAGGGCCCCCAAGATTGGGAGGAAGTGCTCCATAGAAGGGATAACCCTAGTATGACCAAATTCAAATAAATGACCATGGATGAACAAGTTAAGACAATAGAGCACACAACTCAAGAATCCATCAAGGTAGGAGAAGAAAACAAAGTAGCATAAGCGACAAAAGCACGAAAAAGGGGGACATTGTTATTGGAAGAAGTCGTGAGAGCTAAGCAAAGATTAGAGGAAGATCCCCCACTTAACCCTTTTGTAGGACCCTAGAGAATTACCTTGGCCGATACAAATGGCCAGGAGGCAGAACTAAATGGCTCAAAAGCATTTCCACCAGGAGAGACTTCCGACCAAGAAAACATTATCCCTATGTCACCCCAGGAAGGATCGTCGGTGACGACTGCAGTTCAACGAAGGCCAGTAAGAGCATCAAGCGAGACATGTATGCATGTTGTCCTCATAGATTTAATCACCATATACGATGATGAGGAAGGCTCAAAATATTTACACATAACCCCAATGCTAATCACACAAGAGGAAGAACCAGGGGAGACATCTACTCCAGCCTCTGATGATTTGGTCCCAAATCCCCAAGAAGGCAGCTTGGAAGCCAGGACCACTCTTGACACTATATTTCTCAATCAACTAAAAACACAACCATTGGGAGAAACACAACCTCATGATGACAGTTATAAGAATGACATGGATATAGGTGAACAAGAAGAAGGAACGGGGTAGCCATAAATCAACATCCCAACGGATGAAATCCAACTAATACCGATCCTCCGCCTACTTCTCCATTTAGGACAAATACTCCATCAACCGATGAGGACCAACAGAAGGCCAAGTCACTAGAATGCACAAGGAATTMYCCTTCTAGGGAGCTAAGAAGAACAAGCCATAGAACAAAACAAGCTCCTTCACCAACAATACCACATAAATCATTGATTGAGGAAGAAGGAGGTCAGGTGCCCACCCTTGGAATATATAGAGGAACTATCATGAAMCACCTCTATATGGAAGGAATCCTAGGAAATACTCTATCCTGGGGGGATCAGCAGATTCCTGAACTAGTAGACGAAATCGTTGATATACAAGCTATTGCTTATGATAGGAAAAGGAAGGTTGTGATGAAAATAATAGTTAGGAAAAATAATCTTATTCTTGATAGAATCCTATTCATAACCACATAAGAGACGATATTTGACACATAAAGTGCCAGGATGACTGAGCTAATCAGAGTAGGGATGGCCATAATCGATGCCACATTAGACAGGGAAAAAAGGTATGAAAAGGAGGCCGCTTCCATGAAGAAAGAGCTGGACCACCTACAACATCAAGTTGAGTATTACCAAAATTCAACACAGGTGGTAGTACTCTTGAAAAGTGAGTTCCAAGAGATGTATGCACAATTCACAAGGGAAAGAGACCTCTTCACCACCCGAATAACTGGTTTTCAAGAAGATAGCCTTACGGGGATAGAAACCTACAAATACATGTAGCGACGGTATGATAAGGCACATTAAGCCTTGGAATGAATCGACTACATCAACGAAGTACAGAAGGGCCAAGATACAAAAGAACATGGCATCCGAGTGATAATGGACAACAACATCGCCTGAATATGGAAGGAAGTTGAACACTGGTTATAGATGGTCCAAGAACCCCGACGTAAAATGTAGGAAATATGAGAAGAATGTGAGAAAATTTGGGAAAAAATTAACCAGGAGATGACGAATATCGACTTTCCAGAGCTTGGCCCACCAGAGGATTTCATCAATTTACGCGACATAGTTAAACGACAGGTAGAGCAAGACCGGGTATGAGAAACATATATTTCACAAGTCTCAAGCATGATCTCGGGTCAAGTGAATAAGTTCTCGGAGCCTATGATTAAATCTCTCACAGTCTTACAGTGCATGGATGTCAAACTAATCAAGTACAAAGAACATGCAATTGAGATAAAGGAGGTCCTCTCTGCTCTGATGGATCAACACAGATTCCCATATGAAAATACATGCAAAGATCTCTTTTGTAGATGGTTGGAATACAAGAGGAACATTCCACTTCAGTGAAATGACAAGATGATATAAAGAGAAACAAAAGAGAACATATAGATAAAGTCTGCCATGTGTCGTTTTCTTGACTTAACACAACTTTAGTAGCTATTTTTAGTTTAGTTATTTTTTATAAATAAGAGAATCGACCTTGTGTTCATGGTCGATGGTTTTGGGGAGAAAGACGGTTTATGGAATATTGTAAGAGAATTTCTTTTGTGCAAGTTATTTTAATTTAGAAGTTTTGTTTAGAACCAAAGACACTTCTTTCATCTGAGGCATCAATGTGATTGGACCGAGGAGGATTATCTATGTCTTTGAATTCAATATTTGTTGTTGTATTGAGTAAGAGTTGTTCTATCTGTTATTTAAGTTATCTTATAATGCTGCGATAGTTCTTTTATTCTAATTGATGAATAGAAATCAATTGTGTTAATATGTGATTGATAGTAAAGAATTGAAAATTAATTTTCTTGCACTAATTTCATATCACATATGTATTTTCTTTCTATAACAATTATCTCAGATGATGTTGAATGCCTACGAATCAAAATAATATTATTTTCTAGCTTGAAGTATTTTAGATCCTCATTTTCTACATGCTAAGGTATGAAGGCTATCCACCTTTCATTTTCACGAATGTTAGAAAAGAAAAAAAAGAGAACTACGTAGCCCGAGGAAAGGTTTCACAGAAAAACACATCTAATAGTCACGATTAAAGCCCATCGATAAATTTAGCCAGATCACAAATCTGGAGAACTATACCATTCAATAAATGCTTAGGAGTATAATTGGGCCTCTTAAGCGGGTTTGGTTCCTACTGTTGAGTCAAAGGGATTTCATACCCCTCAACAAAATTGGCACTAGAAGGAGGGTCTGAATGAATTCATGGCTAACAATATCTCTGATAATATATTTTGCAAAGCCTATAGATTCAAAACAACCCACATGCATGACTAGTCATTCTCAAGACAACCCACATACATAGAGTACTCCCACTATGAGTAAATCACCTCAACATGAAGAGGAATAACGCTCGTACCCTGAAATAACTTACACTCTTCCCCACGAAGAGTTAAATAAGTTTAGAAGAATCACCAGAGCTTATGCCCGATAGATCGGAGCATTACCTTTTTCTCCTTTACTTCCTCGAAGAAAACAAATAATAATACCAATTGTTGACACCCCTGATCAGGTATTCATTCACATGGTAGAATACATGATAGACGTTTCCCTCACAGAGATCGAACAAGCCCTTGGTCTAATACCCAAAATATTAGTCGTCACCCCACTATCTAGTAACCACTTTGAACCTGAAAATTCTAAATCTAAAGAGAAAGGGTCCAACTCTAATCACTTAGGTTACAAATTAGAAGACATGGGGGATAATAATGATAACTATGAAGAATGGGGAGATCACCCTTGAGATAACCAACCATGGTTGGCAAGATATTCTCTGGCGATTCCAGGATGGATGCATAACCTACCCAGACATCCAAAAAAGATACTTCCCAAATTTGATCCTGAAACCTATGGATTTCCTGAAGATCATATAAACAAGTTCATATTAGCCATATGTGGTGTGTATAATGTTCCCTTATAATTTTGAAAATTCAGCTTCAACCTGGTATTTCAACTAGCTGGACAAAGTTTCAAAAGGATTTTTGGACAAGTTTGCTAAAGAAACTACTACAGGAGCTTTAATGGCTGAAATTTTAGCTACCACTATGAATCCAAAAGAAAAGGTCTAATATTTCAACCAAATGTTCACCACCATTTTGAACAAATTCCAACCCAAGGCTAGACGCACTCCAGAGCTACAGATTGAAGTATACGCTAATGCTCTCCAAGCTTCTATTTCCATGTTCGTAAAAAGGGCTGCCAAGAATACTCTAGCTGAAAATTTTGAAGAAGCTAAAACAATTGAGTTCCAAATGAAAGGATGCAAAGAAGGTCAGATCTCACTAATAACAAAGGAAACCCAACCTCCACCGAAGAGGGGAATTTGTTTGACTAGACCCCGGGGAAAAAAAGTAGAACAAGGTCCCGAAAAAGAGGGAGGGGACATAGAACACCTGCAGCGGATGATCAAAAATTTTTCCAACGAGATCATAGATATGAAAAGGAGTGTTGGGGAAGGAAACCAAAGTCAAATACCTTATAAACCATTTTTCAAAAGAAACCCACCTTTCAAAGCTATAGAACCCCCCCAACCAACATAAATGTCGACTTAGGGAACATAGCATTTGACTCCTTCTGTACATATCATAAATAAAAACATTTAGAAAAGGATTTCCCTCAATGGTTGCATGCTATGAATCTAATGGCTAATCGATTCCTAGACGAATGTTCTCTAACCGAGCAACCCAATGGATCAACAATAAATGTCACCAATCAAGAAATCCAAGAACCACCTGAAGAGACAACCATGTTGTTATGGGATTCCAACTACCCGATACCTTTCAATGATGTCACTGAGGCGCAGGGACACCCTGCTGAGATTATGGCTATACAGACGTGAGGTAGAAGTCAACCTATACAAAGTAACCCCACCACTACTCAATCATTTCGAGGGAATCAAGCGGCTGATCACCCAAAACCACTATCTTCTTCCCAAATAAATCCCACAAACGTACACACACGAGAAATGCCTAAGCTAGACTACAATGTGGTAGAAGACTTGAAGAAAATGAAAGGTAATGTGTCTATCATGGACATGTGAAAGATTCCTCAACAAAATGATTTTTTGTTACATGCCTTAAAATTAATAGATACCCCTATGATACGTATGGACCAAGGTGACGTCTCATCTCCCATAGACTTAACAAATAAGCCGAGTGTGAATGCTTGTTCTTTAGACAAAAGAGGAAGGCCTTTTGTTCCTCCTTTTCTCTTGACATTTGATATTTTTAACATAAATCTACATAATTGCCTAGTCGATTAAGGGGCATCTTCAAATGTCATGCCATTGTCAATATGCAAGAAATTGAATGCAACCCCGATCAAAAGTGATAAACATGTCATACACCTAGATAGGAATCAGGTAAAGTTCATTGGGGAACTGAAATATGTCATGATCAGAATTTCTACACACCCCGAATTTGTTCAAGTAATTGACATAATCATGGTAGACATCCTGGAGGATTATGGAATGCTACTTATTCGAGAATGGTCTGAGAAATTAAATGGATACTTTAGTACCGAATGGTCTCACCTCTGGTTGCCATTGAAAGGAAATCCAAACATGATCAGGATCGACAAATAGAGATACCTCAAACATATCGTCATTGATTTAGAGACCCCAAATGAAACCTCATCAACAAAGTTGCATGTGTTATGAAACTACTCCCACGATTCTGATTATAGTAATTTCTCCCCTCACATGTATGACATACCTTCCACACAAAAATTTGAAATGATATGTCAAATAAACGTACTAGCAGCCGCAGAAGAAAGCATCCTCTATTAGGATTCTCCGACATGAGTAGCAAATAAGGAGGTTGAAATTGTTAAAATAGATAGACATGAAGAAGTCATAAATTTTCTTCCCCAATTTTGGACGTTGTACTTTGATGGCTCTAAATCACAAGAGGGGCCAGGAGCAGGATGCATCCTCATTGACCCAAAGGGGAAATTAAGTTTCCTATCTTGTAGATTATAATTTGAATGCACTAATAACATTGTTGAATATGAAGCTCTAGTCCAGGGACTAAATAAATCCATTGACTTAAACATCAAAGAATTGAAAGTCTTTCGAGATTCTGAAATTATCCTCAGGCAAGTGAAGAATACCATCCATTGCAATTCACCTCACTTAAGGAATTATTATCAAGAGGTGCACAGACTGATAGACAATTTTGATGCCTTCAACATTATCATTGTTCCCAGGATGAAAAATACCTTTGTTGATTCTCTAGCCACTGCAACCTCAAGATTATCTTCTTTAGAAGATTATGAAGCCTCAAGGTTTTCAATAGAACTGCTATACAAACCGTCGGTACCTAACAACATTTCTAGCTGGAAATTCTTTGAAGGGGATGAATAGATTGTAGATTTCTTGACTAAACAGGAGAATTTTAAAGATTTGGCCATTGATGATGAAGTATTCCAAGAAATACTCACATAATAAGATCTCCACGAACAAAATAAGGGAAAAGATCACTTTGATGACAAACCCAAGTTTCACACGATACTGAAAGGAGTAGCCAATCTGGAGAACCTTTTTGACCCAAGGGAAAGATTTAGAGGACCAAAGAATACAAAAATAGGGAGATCATGTCCTGTAAACGAAACTATAAACCTAGGAACCCCTGAGAATCCCAAGAATGTCAATTTAGGTAAGACAATGTCCAAAGAAGACAGGAAATCTTATCTTAAATTGTTTAAATAATATCAAGATGTCTTTTCTTGGTCCTACTGAGAATTGAAAACTTATGATACTTGCATTATCCAAGACATGATCCCATTAAAATATGGAGTAAAATCTTTCCAACAAAATATTAGGAAGTACCACCAATCTATGGAACCTTTGATGTATCAAGAGCTGAAGAGATTGTTAGATTCCAATATTATCTTTCAGGTCAGACACTCTCTCCGGGTAGCCAATTTGTTGTCTGTCAGAAAGAAGTCTGGGGAGATCCATCTGTGTGTCGATTTAAAAAATATTAACAGAGCATCAGAAAAAAGATAAATACCCAGTGTTGTTCCAGAGTCTGTACTTAAGGCTTAGAAGTACAGTGTCTAGGCATCCGAAAGTGGGTAAAGGGTAGAGAAGAGAGAAACGTCAACCATTGGCAAGGGAAACTAGGGAAGATTTTGGTGTTGGCATTGTCTAGCTTCCAACTATTCCTGAATGTTTATATCCTGTTCAATCGATGCCCATGAACATTGGAGTTCAACCCGGGTAGTGGCTGATTTAAGAATAGTATCGGAAAGGTTTAAGGCAATGTGCGTTTGATTTGATAATCCGGGTTCGATATTGGGTTGTGTTGGTACATGGACAATCATGGAGGAACAGTAAAATAAGAAAACTTCAGAGGGAAATTAAGTGTTGTCTCAATTCGGTCGTATGAAAGAGAGTTTATGGTTTTAGGAATAAAATAGAGTGCAAATCAAAGGCTCTTTCCCGTAATTGGGTTATATTTTAATAAAATGTATGAGGTGGGAGAAAAAATTTAGTTGTCTATTGAGTAAGGCTCCTATCAAGGGAGAATCTCACGTATAAACAGGAGAAGAAACATGTAAGGAAATAACCCGATGAAGCATAAAATATATATAGGATTATGAAAGTGTTGACTGGTCTTACACCTGCTAACAACTGGTACAGAGGAAAAACAATAAACAATATAGAAAACCAAAATTCATTTTCTATAGTAGAGGTTGTACTAAATTATAGCGAAGCATTCATCAGATACGAATATGAAATGAAATGAAATGTGAGATACAAGAAAACAAACTCATAACACAGTCGTGACGGAATTGAGAATCTTCAAATTTGCTTTGTATTTGCTCTCAAAATGTAAAAACTCTGTTACAATCGACACAAAAAGGTCCAACCTCTTTTTCTTTCTTTCTATGGTATATTTATACAGTTTTACAATAAGATGGAATCTCAATCGTTGCAAAATTTTTAGTTATGATAGGGAGAAGAGAAATCACTCCATTTCTTCTTCTCTGTCTTCATTTGGTGCTAGAAGCTTGTCCTCGCACACGCTCGGTACAGGTGACACATCTTTCAACCAACCGAGATATCAGCCTTGATGGTTCCGCTTGACAATTGGCTTCAAAAGAGTAACAATCTCGAGCTAATTGCGACAGCCTGTCTTCCATCTGTCTGTCTATGATGTCGATAGAGCATAATTGCGCACTTGGTTTAATCATACATTTATGATTTATCTATTTGGACTATGTCTACCATAGTCACTTGTGAGATCCCGGTTGAATCTCTTTCCTCTTTTTCCTTTAAATCAAGCAAGATTTTTTCCATATTCATTTGAATCAATGCCTCGGCATTACCTCCACTATCAATGCATAGTAGATTACCATATATAGAACTAAAGGCCTCTTCTAAGGAATTCGTTACCCTTTTGGCTTGCAGCTTGCCTTCCGAGACGTTGTGCTCCCATTCTTTCAATAGAATGTTTTCTCTGGTCTGCTCCGAAATGGAGAACGTGGGAGTACTTCCCAAATCCCTGTTGTTTGTGGCTATCATAGCCTCTTGGAGGGAGACCCGTGTTGCTCCAGCTTCCCTTTCTCTAGCAGTTAAATTCTCCAAAACTTGATTTACCAGCAAACAGTTGTCCCAAATCACCTCTACCTTGGYGAGTAAATTTCGTTGGGCCGCAGAGACTCTATTTTGAATCTCTATCGCCTGGGATTGGAACATCCCGATATCTATCACTTWACTTTCGGCGATTTCCACTCTAGCCTGTAACTATTCGATTAAATCTTTATGCTGCAGCGCTTGCATCTGGCCATCCCGAACCACTAGCTGTGCTGGTTCGAGCTTAGTCATGAGAAGATCTATCTCATTTTTATCATCCAACCTGGATTTCTCTATTCCTACACTCGCCTGGTCTTTGGAAGCCTCTGCTGATGTGGCTAGTTTGGCTTCCAGGGTTTTGATGAGGTGATTTTTTCATTTCAGCTGGTTTTTCAAAACCCCGACTGAAAATTGGTTCACTGTGGCATATGCCCCTAATGTCCCATCTATTTCCGTGGCGAACTGTTCATTCTTCTCGTCCCTTCCATCAGTCATAGCTTTGTATTTATTGACTGTCGACTCCCCTTCCTGATAGAATTCTCTCTTTACCACTGTCTTTCTTTTCTTATCGAAGAAGAACTCATCTGGAGGTAGCTCTTCCACCCTTATAGGCCTCAACTCTTCATTTAAGATCCACCCTGCTTCAATATTTTCCCGAGTTGACTGTAAAGGAGTAACTGATGTGATAGGTTCTCCGATTTGCTTCGTTGATTGTCCCGGAGTAGTAACCAGACTCTGCTTCTTCGACGGGTCGGGAGTCTTTATCTCTGCTTTCGAACTCTTAGTTTTCTCTCCCTCGTCCTGGTGTTTTTCTTGACCGGGAGTCGCATCCTTGGAGCCTTCAACAACTTTTTGTTTCACCTCCGCTGTACTTGGATTCTCACCCTGTAATACTGCGGGAAGACAACTGCGTCGATGTTCTTGGAATTTCAGAACATCGACCCTCTCTTCAGGTGCCAATGTTTGGATCCGAGCTAAAATCTCAGCATAAGATCTTGCGCCTAGGAAAATGTCATCCGAGGGCGAATTTTCGTGTTCAAATCTTTTGAGCCCGCAACTGGCCAAATGATTACTCACAACCCTTTTCAGATCGTGCTTTTTGTATTCAATAAGGACCAACTTTAGGTCTTCCAGGGCTGTTGCCTCAGCTTTAGCATGCCCAAAATCTAATAAAGAATATGAATTTAAATGAACAGGAAAAGGTGGCCATACCTTTTTTGAGTATCCCTTAAGCTCCTTGCTTATACCACTGATTATTGTTTGTCTAGCAACCTCATGAAAAGCTAGCTTGTCGGGAATGAATAATGGCAATGCATGCGGGGGAACAGAAGCCCCGAAAACTCTGAGATATGAGAATTCAGATTCTACATACCAATCAACTATGCTGCTCAAATTCATCACTATACTATCTGAGATCCTGGGTGGCGGGTGGCCGAAAATAGTGACATGTGTAAGTTTTAAACCTGTGAAGTAAAGCAATGCATATATATTCTTAAGCAATACAAAAATTAATCAATGGCTCATACACAGAATACACAGAGATTTTTACCGGAAACCCTCAACCGGGAAAACCTTTCTTATTTTCATTATAT
>SNQJ01S0057758.1:9224-52587 GCA_010110895.2 Picea sitchensis
CCATATTACATTGTAATATGGCATACAATATGGTATACCATATTACAATGTAATATGGTAATACCATATTTCATGTAAAAAAAAAAAATTAAACTTAAAGCCATCGTTGCAATATCGACGAAAGTTCGTCGGAAACAATTTTACTATTTTACCAAAACCGTCGCTATAGCGACGAAATTTTGTCGCAATTTGCCACGAATTTTCGTCGCACATACAACATTTGCGTCGTAAGTTTGATTTTGAGATATTTTTTCATCGATATTGTCACGGTTTTTCGTCGCAAGTTGTGACATTTGTGCGTCGCACATTCAACATCTACGTCGTAAGTTATAGGCTTGGCATAACTGTTCATTTCAATTGCGACAAAGTTTCGTCGTAATTTACACATTTCTTCGTTGTTATTGCAATGCAATTTCTTCGAAATTGTGATGATGCATAGGGTTAACCGATGTTGAAGGTGGTGACACATGGAGCGCTTATTTCGTCAATGTTTCCACGCACACCTGGATCATGGATATAGCGACAAAATTATTTTGAAGAAAAAAAATCTCAGCTGTTTTGGAAATTGCGACGGATATGTGTGGCAATATCAATGAAAAACCGTCGCAAATTTGGTCATATGTAGTAGTGTTGTAATAGATTTGGTCACAAAGCATTGGAATGCAAGAGTCCTGGAAAAAAAATTCAATAAGGTTCAATAACTTAATAAGATGTTGGATATGCAATTATGTTGTCCACACAACAAATTGTTTTCATACAATGAGATGTTACAACTATGATAGGTTTGGTCACAAATCCCAAAACTGCAGAAAATCAAGAAGTCAATCCATGAGAAATAATTCATACAAGTCAGGAAGAAAATCTAATGAAGATTGGAAGAAAAGAAGAAATGACAATCTTAAAGGACAAATTTAGAAAATAAAGATCCAACAAAAAAAATATCTCATAAAAGGGTATGGAGAAGAAAATATGAAATAGAAAGCAAGAAAGATGATCTGGCATCTGAAAATGAAGAAATTGATAACCAGAAAATGATGGGTGAAGTTCCTAATAAGGAATGTGAAATTCAGAGATTTGAGTATGAAATGAATAAATAAAGGAGAGTTACTAAAGAATAAAATGACACAATATCATATCCCTACAATATCATGTGGATCAAGAGTACATTAACCAATGAAAGAAAAATGCAAACAAAAAATCTCAAAGAAGAAATTGAAAGAGTTTCACATACAAAAAACAATGACGATAATGATGAATCTTCAAATAGAATATCAACCAAAATAATTGAGCAATGAAAATCTTGGAAGTTTTCCAATGTTATTTTCATGAACTACTAAATTTCCCCTCAACAGAAAATATGAATAAAAGGGAGGAGGAAGGATTTTATAGCATGATTTGGTGTAAGTAATACAAAATAATACTAAAGTATGGTATGACCTAAACCCAACGAGGAATTTCCAAAAGAATGAAAAACTTATGAAGATGATTTAACAAACAACATATGAAAGGACCAATTCAATATTATTTCTAAGGGACAAAAGTTGAAGTTGGTTTCTGCAAAATCAAAGGACTGTGAATAATATATTAAATTGGTTGAAGAATGGAAATTTAATTAATTGGTATCGATCAATGACATTCTTTTGAAATATCATAATATCAACAAGAATAAATAAAATGATCAAAAAGATTAGTATGATTCACATCCTTGTCCTTTAGGACAAAGGAGAAGACAGTAAAACCCTATGAAATAGTAAAAAATCGGAGGGTGTATTTAATTTGGTCAAAAAATGAGGAAGTCTTTGATTAGGTTTAAAAGAATTGATCACTACAAAAATTGGTATCAATAAGACTACATATTTGAACACAAAATCCAAAGAGGCTGAGATAACAGTTGGCACATTCACAGGGGGAGAAAAACAGTAAAAGTTTAACTCTTTTTCATTGATGTCAAAGGGGGGGAAAACATTAAAACAAATTTGGTACCAGTATTTGGTATAAGTAAAAGTTCAATCCTCCAACCTCAAAATGAGATCAGTGAGAGGGGGGAGAAAAAGTATTTTTTTTACAGATATGTTACCCTCAATACCAAAGGGGAAGATTGTTGGCATTATTGGTTGTGTATTGTCATTTATGGCAACATGAGTCAAACATATACAATAATCAAATAAAAAGGAAGATCACCTTGGGGAAGAAGAAATTCATGATCGTTGTTGACAATGATAGGATAAAAAGTGATCCTATGTTCATAAAGCTCAGGAAAAGTAGCATGCAGAGAATCCATGTATAGAAGGAGTAATGAAGCACAGGGTGAAATCATGAAGATGGGTTACACTTTTGCTTGTTTTATGAGAAACAAAACTATATTTTCATAAGTTCTTAAACTTTCGGCATATAAAAGTATTTTTTTTATTTATAATTTCACTTTACATTAAAAACAAAACCTATGAATAATTTTGTTATCTTTCCAATGACTATTTTTCAATTTTTTTTTATCACGATTTGATATGTCAATTTGACAATTGTTTAACAGTATGTTCCTTAAACATGAAAGGAATGATAATGAGTAACATTTTCCAACAACAATGTATCTATTATTAAACTTATGTTTTTAAGAAACGAAATATACTACAACAATCTACAGAGACTCTATTTTATTATGACTATAATTTCGAATCTAACGGATGAATATTATAATTTCTAGAATTTTTTGAAGTTGACCAAGCTGAAAACTTTGCAGATTTTAAACACATGTTTTTCTACACCTTGTATCTATTTTAAATTTTACTTAAAACTAAAATCTAAATATACCCTTTTGAAAAGAACAGTTTAAGGATTATGAATATAGTTTTTTCTAAATTTTTCACTATATATTTTTAGAGATACCGATATTTCATTTCACCGAATCATAATGTCTGCTGAAAATATTATGTAGTGATTTTTTTAAAAAATTAAATAAAATTAGATAAAAATAAAGAAAATGAAAACAAATTATAGGAATTGAAAGTACATTCAATTTTGGAAATGTTGGTGTCATTTTCAAAACAAAATTCTCAATATTTGCAGGATTCCTCAAACTCCGAAGTTCAGGTAAGCTTGGGGAAATTCTCTAGTTTTTGTTTTCAGCCCCAATTTCATGTTTTCGGCCAAAATAATCTTTCGGCCAAAACCTAGTTTTTAACGGAATCCGTTAAAAATAAACGTTTTGGCCGAAAAGTCTTTCGGTCGAAATATTCTTAACATGGGAGAATATTTCATCCGAAAAACATTGTACATGAATTTTGAGGGCACCGGCAGGGCTCCGTTCAATTTGACGTGCAAATTTTCGCCCGAAAAAATTCCTAGAAACATTTTTTCGGTCGAAAAATTGCCGCTAGGAATTTTTGAGACTTGATTGTCATGAAAGTGTTACCCATATTCATGATTTTACCCCAAAAGGAAATAAGAGCTCAGGAGTGTTAACGACTAAATACCAGTGCATAAAATAATTCAAAAACAGTTATTAAAATCTTAGGAGAAATAACGATTAACAGATCAGAAAGAAGAGAACTAAAAACTGTGAGGAATATATGTTAGAGTTAGTCAAAATATCAACCATTGATCAAAACCAAGTGGAAGGATAGAGTAAGTTTTGGGACTTCACCACTTCACCACTTCAGCGATTACTGGATACATGGAAGAATCCATGAAATCCTAAAGTAACGAAATAAATTCCAACCGTTGATCAGGAAGGATTTTTAGATGAGTTCTCAGCCGTTAGATCAAGATTTAATTTAGAATTAAATGTTGACCATCGATCTGGAATGGAAATGTTGAACCATCAAATCGTACTAAAGGAAAGAAGGTGGTCAACATCGGTGTTAACCACTCTGGTTGTAAGAAGTTCAGAAAAACAAAGAATACCCAAAGGATGGAGCCCCGAAGTCCCGAAATGAATGAGGTCCATCGAATATGGGAAATGTATGGTGATCGTTGGATGAGGATATGTGGGTCCAATGGTGGTGAAACTCCAACGCTAACCACTCAAGTGAAAAATAAGTTTGAATCATGTATTGTATACCTGATGGTCGAAGCCCCAAATTCATGAATTCTTGTCGACCGTCGGATCAAAGGAAGAGATGGGAAATATCGTCGATCGTTGATTGACATAAAGTGGAAGGTTAATATGAGAGGGGCCAAAGGAACGTATTCCTGAAGTAAAAAGAGTTTGTCGGATAAAGACAAGGAAATATCAAATAGTGGAAAACATATTCAACACTTCGACGATGATCGAATCTTGATATAAAACTACAAAGATCTTGGATCCACGAAGTACTGAAGCCATGAAGTGAAAATCCATTATATAGGAGGAAGAGATGTGTAAGAAGACAAATATGACACGTGGCCCAATCATATGGTGATAAGTGTCAAGGTATATTTGGCACCTTAGGTATATGAAAGTCATGAATCTAGGTGACATGTGGAAGCCAATGCCACATCAATTGTGACATCAACAATCCACATCACTCCGGGATTAAGAGATCCGGGGATATATCGCATCTCTTACTAGCAAACATGTTTGAAGCGCTGAAGGCTGAAGTTGAAAATTAATTTTATCCATTAATCTAATATCCAACAAAATATCTCTTGATCATCTGATCGAGTACAATGGAAGGATAAGGTAAGACCAATGGTAAGTGGTCATCGATACTCTATGACCTATTCGGTAGGTAAACACTCTGGAGGGATTGAAATACTTCATAGTTCGAGTTACCCGGACTCCTGGAGTATCGAATCCCCAAAATAATATCTAACCATCCTTCGAGGATGAAGGTCCATGGTCAAGATCCAATAGCCCAAAGCAGCGTGCATGAAGATTAACCTAGTGGTGGTAGCACACTTTTGATCTGGACCATTGGATGGTACAGCTATGTGGAAAACATCTAAACTATACACACTACGGTGAAATTTAGTCCAGAAGAACTGGAAGATTATAAAAGAACAAAACTCCCAAAGCTATGAAGTACCAGAGGAAATGACAGTCATCCATCTCATGATTGAATCCAGGTCATTGAATAAGGATAAGAAAATAGTGAAAAATGAGTCCTTTAAAAGAATGAATAGACCATTGATCTGAAATCGTGATCAACAATGACGATTAGAATCTTTCAATTGAAGTTGATCGATCTGTAACACTCCATAATATATCACTTCGTCGATAACAATAATTTTGTGAAAAAAAGAAAATTTTCAGAGCACTGGATCCTGAAAAAAAGGTCCCAACATTGGATATATGGGGGCTAAAAGAAAAAAAGGGGGGGGGGGGACAATTTTGAAGCACGAAAGACATGCTTCCAGTGAAATTCATGTAGTAAGGTAAGGAGCTTAAAGAGGAAGACAAAATGAAGAATAAACCCGAGGTTACAAGCCCACGGTCATTTGAACAATGGGTTGAAGGAAGCGCCTCATGTAGAATTAATTTTTGTAAACAAATTAAGGTCTATAGATTAATTCAACAGATATTAACACCATAACAATACAGAGAGACGATAAAATCTCGAATGTGATCTGTTGATGAACTGGGGACACAACAGAATAATGGGAACAATAAAATGAGTCGATCTATATCCGTGATCAACTCATGAGGACAAAATTTGAATCAAGATTAGTCTTCATATTAAATTGAGAAAATTACATGATAAATTAATGAATAAATGGAAAATATTATTTATGCTATAATTAAATGAAGAGGTGCAATGGTTCATGTCAAAAAGACACAATGGTTGAATCTTATACCTATTGAAATACTATATAAACCAGAAGTGTTGGTGAATCTAATGTGCCTTGGTGGATATAAATATATATAGATAATGGATTGAATGAAAGTTCATTCTATCAGGTTGGTGCCTATTTACAAGTTGAGTCTTGTTATGAGGGTTGTATTCCTTACATCTCAGTTGGATCTAAGATTAGCAAGATGGGTCTTGATATTAGGATTTGATTTGTCATTTCTCAATTGGATCTGAGAACTACAAGTTGGGTCTTGTATCAGAGAGTTGGATCTCTCATATTCAGTTGAAGTTGAATATATTAAAAGATTGATTTTATTTGTATTCATTCAAGTTAAATAAATAAAATAAATATATTTTATCTACTTCATACATTTTCTGTTATATAGGTTTATGAATAATTAATGGATTTGCATATATCTTATTCAGTTAATTCAATTAATCTATGAAAGTGTGAAAAGTAGTCAAAAGTTTCAGACGTTGATTCACCCCCTCCCTCTTAGTGTCAGTTTGTGTTTAAACAATTGGTATCAGAGTGGGTGCCTTCAACATAGTTTAAACACTGGAAGGTAGATTCTGAAGAAATGGGTGGACACATGGCTCTCTCCACAAATGAAGCTCCCTTATTTGATGGAACAAACTAGTCTTCATGGAGGGAATGAATGAAATGGTATCTATAATCAAGAGTATCTAGTATTTTGGATTCGTTAGTATCTAAACCTTGGTACTCAAATACCTCAAAGAAAAAATCCAAAACTACAAAATAAGCAAAGAAAATTAATTCAATAGCATTAAAGCCAATCCAGAATGGATTGTCATATCAAGTCAATGAAAATATGGAGCACTACACCTCTGCTAAAGTACTATGGCTCCATCTAGATAATCTGTATCAAAATAAAGAACAAAAAAAAGAAATGGAGAATTCCAATCAGTCTATAGAACAAAACAAAGAAACAGATAAATCCAATCAGATTAAAGAACAAAACACATAAATGGAAAAATCCAATCAGATTAAAGAACAAAACTCATAAATGGAGAAATAAAATCAAATTGAAGAAGAAAAGACAAATAAAGAGAATTTTAATCATAATAAAGAACAAAACACATAAGAGGACAATTCTATCAAATATTTGATGCAAACCATTGTCATCAAAGAATACAACTCCATTAAGGAATTGATGCATACCTCAACAATCACTAAAGAAAAACTACAGAATCTTAAGATTGATATTACAGTTGCAATAGAAGATATTCGTATGGAACCCGGAAATGTTATACATTTTTAAATTCCTATGGATACTCTTGACAATATCGAATACACAACTATGTGCACTCTAGAGGAGTTGGATAAATTTCAAAAGAGAGATATATTGCTACTAAAATAGTTAGATCAATCTAACCATGAAGAGCATGAACTAAATATTTAGCTAGAAGACAAAGAAGACAAAATCAAAAGATTGAAGACCGAAGTTACTAATCTAATAGAAGAAATGGAATAATTGAAGACACATGACAATAAAAGAAAAGAAATAATAGAAGAGACAAAATAAATGTTCATCTATCTAAAAAATCAAATTGAAGAAGCACAGAAGATCCAATTAACTAGAAAGGAAGAATCATGCCACACGTTGGAATTGGAACTCATCAACGTCAAAAGGATTCAACTAGAAAACAAAGAAGACATCAAAAGATTGATGAATGAAGTTATTGATCTAATGAAATATATAGAGTAGTTGAAGAAATATGAAAAAACTAATAACTGCACATAAGTCTTGGATGATACAAAATAAATGGTCATCAATCTAAAGACTCAATTTGAAGAAGCTAAGGAAAAAAAATAAGCCTTGAAGATTCAGTTGACCAAAAAGGAAGAAACATGTCACATGCTGGAAATGGAAGTTATCAACCTCAAAACGAAGAATGAAAATACAAAGGCAACCGTCAAATTCCATAACATCCCATCTATCCTAGATAGGATCTTGAATGGTCAAAGACCAACTAATGACAAAATCGGTCTTGGATACAATAAGAAAGAAGAAGGTGGGAAATGGAGAACTATTCAAAAACATGATAAAGGATCATACTCCTCAAAAGAAAAAGGTATAGTGACAAACCTAAAACAAACCATGAACTTTGTCAAGGAAGAAAGCTATAAAATTCAAGAACAAGAAACATATCAAAATACATACTTCTCATGTCACAACAAACTCAAGTATGGAAACACCCTCAATGGTTATTTCTTTTCTTGTAATAGCTTTGGTCACAAGCATTGGAATGCAAGATTCCTATAGAGAAAAATTTAGGAAGGTCCAATAACTTAATAAGATGTTGGATATTCAATTATGTTAGTCTCACAACAAAGTTTTTTCATACAATGATATGTTACAAATCTGATAGGTTTGGTCACAAATCCCAAAACTGCAAAAAATCAAGAAGTCGATCCATGAGAAATAATTCATACAAGTGAGGAAGAAAATCTAATCAATGTTGGAAGAAAAGAAGAAATGAATAATCTCAAAGGACAGATTTAGAAAACAAAGATCCAACAAACAAAATATCTCATGAAAAGGTATGGAGAAGAAAATATGAAATAGAAAGCAATAAAGATGATCTGGCATTTGAAAATGAAGAAATTGATAACAAGAAAATGATGGGTGAAGTTCCTAATAAGGAATGTGAAATTTAGATATTTGAATATGAAATGGATCAGGAAAGGAGAGTTCCTAAAGAAGAATATGACACAATAGAAGATCCTAATGATATCACACTGATCAAGAGTACATTAACAAATGAAAGAAAAATGCAAACATAAAATCCCAAAGAAGAAAATAAAGAAGTTTCACTTACATAGAATAGTGATGATAATGATGAATATTCAAATAGCATATCAACCAGAATAATTGAGAAATGAAAATATTGGAAGTTTTCCAATGTTATTTTCATGAACTACTAAATTTCCCCTCAACAGAAAATATGAATAAAAGGGAGGAAGAAGTATTTTACAACATGATTTGGTGTAAGTACTAAAAAATACTACTAAAGTATGGTATGATCTAAACCCAATGAGAAATTTCCAAAAGAATGTAAAACTTATGAAGAGGACTTAGCAAAGAATAGATGAAAGGACCAATTCAATCTTATTTATAAGGGACAGAAGTTGAAGTTGGCTTTTGCAGAGTCGAAGGACTGTGAATAAGATATTAAATTTGTTGGAGAATGGAAATTAAATTAATTGGTATCGATCAATGGTATTCTTGTGAAAGATGAGAATATCAACAAGAATAAAGAAACGGATCAAGAAGATTAGTAAGATTCACACCCTTGTCCTTTAGGACAAAGGAGAAGATAGTAAAACCCTATGAAACAGTAAAAACTCTGGGGGGGTATTTAACTTGGTCATCAAATTAGGAATTCTTTGATTAGGTTTAAAATACTTGATCACTATAAAAAATGGTATCAATAAGACTACCTATTTGAACACAACATCCCAAGAGATTGAGATAACATATGGCACATTCACAGTGGGAGAAAAACAGTAAAATTTTAACTCTTTTTCATTGATGTCAAAAGGGGGGGGGGAATAGTAAAACAAATTTGGTATCAGTATTTGGTTTGAGTAAAAGTTCAATCTTCCAACCTAAAAATCAAATCAGTGAGAGAGGGAGAAAAATTATTTGTTTTACAGATATGTTGCGCTCAATGCCAAAGGGGGAGATTGTTGGAATTATTGGTTGTGTGTTGTCATTGATGGAAACATGAGTCAAACATATACAGTAATCAGAGAAAAAGTAAGATCACCTTGGGGAAGAGGCAATTCGTGATCATTGTTGATAATGATAGGATCAACAATGATCCTATGTTCCTAAAGCTTAGGAAAATTAGCATGCAGAGAATCCATGTACATAAGGAGTAACAAAGAACAATGAATTAAGATCTCAGGAGGGTTAAATACTAAATATCAGTGAATAAAATATTGCACAAACAGTTATTAAAATCTCAGGAGAAATAGTGATGAACAGATCAGAAAGAAGAGCATTGAAAACTATGAGGAAACTCTATTACAGTCAGTTGAAATCTCAACCGTTGATCGAAACCAAGTGGAAGGATAGAGTAAGTTTCGGCACTTCGCCCCTTTGTCACTTCAGAGATTACTGATACAAATAAGAATCCACGAAATCATGAAGTCACGAAATAAATGCCAACCATCAATCAGGAAGGATCTTCGAATGAGTTCTCATCCATTAGATGAAGATTTAATTTGTAATTAAATGTTGATCGCCAATCTGGAATGGAAATTTTGAACCATCGGATTTTACCAAAGAAAAGAGGGTGTTCAACTTTGGGACTGACCACTCCGGAGGTAAGAAGTTCTGAAAAACCAAGAATACCTTAAGGTCGAGGCCCCGAAGTCCCAAAGTGAATGAGGACCATCATATCTAGGAAATGAATGGTGACCGTTGCATGAGGATAGGTGGGTCCAATGGTGATCAAACTCCTGTGCTGACCACTTCAGTGAAAATAATTATAAATCATGTAGGAATACCCGAAGGCCAAAGCCCTGAAGTCATGAACTCTCGTCGATTATTGGATAAAAGGAAGAGCTAGGAAATACTATAGAACATTGATCAAAATAAATTGTAAGGATAGGATAAGAGGGGCCAAAGGCATGAATTCCCGGAGTAAACAGAGTCCATCGGATCAAGACAAGGAAAGATCAAATAGTGGAAAAACATATTCAACACTTCGGCAATGATCAAAGGTTGATATAAAAGTGAAAAACACCCGAAGCGATGAAGTAACAGAGCCATGAAGTGCAAATACATGATCTAGGAGGGAGACATGTGGAAAAATACAAAGAGGACACGTGGCCCAATAATATGGTGACAAGTTTCAAGGTCTAGTTGGAACTTTAGGTATACAAAGGTCATGAATCTAGGTGACACTTGGTAGCCACTCAGCTAGTGCCATGTCAACAATAACATCAGCAATACACGTCACTCTAGGATTACAGGCTCTAGGGATATATCGCTTCTCCTACCAGCATACATGTACGAAGTGTCGAAGGCCAAATTCGCGAATTAATGCTAGTCGTTGATCTAAGATCCACTGAAATATCTCGTGATCGTCTGATCGATTACAGTGGAAGGATAGGGTAAGATTCATGGTATGATATATTTAGTACTCTATGACCTATTCGGTAGGTAAACACTATAGAGGGATTGAAATACTTGAGAGTTTGAGTTACCTGGAGTCTCGGAGTGTTGGAGCCCCGAAATAATGTCTGACTTTCCATCGAGGAGGAAGGTTCATTGATGCAGACCCCCAACCCTCGAGCTGAGATCTGCACAGGATCATTCTAATTCTCCTTTGATTCGGATTGACTCTTCAATTTCCCTACGGGAAATTCTCACACACACACAAGAGTGTATCCACAGGTCCTTCCTGAAAAACCCGCCCTGTCCAACTTAACTCTAGGTGTGAGCCTTACACTTCCATACGACCACGACCTGGTCCTTACGCAAACGCCTTTCATAACTCGCATGTTCGCAGGTCGAAGACCCTTGACTTTTCTTCACCAAACATTGATTAATGACATGCGATGGGATATGGCTCCTCCTTGTTAGTGCCCTCCATGCGTAACCACTGGCTAGAGATAAGCACTAACCTCACTCGCAACTCGCGAGTTCGGGAGTTGAAGGGTTGAATCTTCGGGCCCTTCTTTTATGAAGCTCCGAGACGCGAAAGTCAGAGAAGATTTGACTCCTTCAACAATTCTCGTGGCTTGCAAATTTGTGAGTTGGTTTGTTGAGCCTTTGTGCTCCTTTCTTATGAGAACTCGAAGCATGAGAAGTCAACAGGGTGTTGACTCCGTCCCAGGCGACGAGTGTCCACCTGTCAACCACGCGGTCCCGACTTGATGGACACTCCACCTGTTCACCCGAGACCTCGGCTCTCGGTCCTTCATGTCTTCTGCAGTCGAAACTGATTCCTACCAACCTCTGAAACCTTAATACGCGATATAGTGAAGAGATTTATGATCCAACGGTTGTTCCTACTTCTCGCTACTCGAGAGTTCGCGCAACCAAAGGATTTGGTCTACCCTCCGAAATCATGAACCCCGAGTTTGAAAGAATGATACAACGACCCAAATTGACCACAATCGACGGTCTTCGTTGATTCTTGACACTAGAGTAGTGGGTTCGTTCAACTCCTAACCACCCTGCAGATTTACTGGATCCTATGGTCTCTGCAACTTCGTGAGTTCTCCACGGAGAATTCTGACCATTCGATTCCTTCCTCTGAATCTCTGGCCCAAATTGACTCAGCGTTCTTTCTCTGGGACTTAACTTCTGCATGATGATATCTCTTCCTATCTTCCTTTGAACACTTCAAAGGCACTAACCCTCTTGAGATTTTACTTGTAAACTCGAATCTCTAAAAGGAATTTTGCATGCACTCCTTACGGAAATCTTTCAAATACTCTAGGGTATTTGATCTTTCGAATCTGTGCACTCTCGGTAACAGAAGTCCTTCCCCTTTCAACCTTAGTTGATAATTTCTAAGGCCTCGACTAGCCTGTGCACACCTTGCACGGCTTCTGTGATTCACCTACATTTCTGCTGGAATGAGAACAACGGTATTCCTCCTGAGCTTTCTGAGATAAAACTCAGAACCCTTGTCAATGCACACCTTGTGGACGTTTCACTACACTCCTTGTAGGAACTCTCTCAGGAAAGAAACAATTGAAACTCATTCTTCTCTCTCAAACTTCATACATTCAACATGAAATCATACATTCAACACAGAATAACAACAAAGGCATAACAGAGAGAATAAAACAATTGTAAGCATACCATTCAGCATATGTAAACAGTAAACATCATAACACCATGAAATCTGAGTCAAAGCTTCATATATTAACTCAAATACTCTTGTACATGGGTTCTTCTCTACAAATCTCTACTATGGCTCTTTTTTTTTGTTCTGTGCTAATGATACAATAACACAATGATACGAAGGAGAGGGTGTCTATAGCCGTTTTCCCTCCTACACTTCTAAACTGTCTAATCTATTAATTCAAAGTTACCTACTTTCATTAATCGGACTTAAATTCTTTTTACATTGACAGATGAGAGAAAATCGCTCACGATCTGTTTACAACATCCAGATATCAATGCAAGTACGCTTCTAGATATTACATTAATATCCGCTTATTAATTTTTCAAAAACATTTCAAAACGTGTAAAATGTGTGTTGCAGTTTCCAGTTGTCTTCTGCCTTCATGCTCGCTTGGCTGGCTGCTTACGATGCTCCTGCATCATACTCCCTCGCTTGAAAATTTTCATGAACTCCTATTCATGATCTCTTGCATGGTATATCCATGCTTCTGAATTTCTTCTTCATCTTCCCAACTGGCATCTTCAACTGGATGTCCCTTCCATTTGACCAAGTATTCAAAATACTCTTTTCTCCTGGTCTTTCTTCTTATCCTCTTGTCAATTATGCTTTCCATCTGTGGATTTTCAGCTACAGGCATTTGTTTTGTCCATTGAACCTCTTTCTGTTCAGTTTATGCTCCTTCTTCTTCATCTCGGTAAGGGTACAAAACCGCAACATTGAATAACGGTGAGATTCTGATCCCATCGGGTAATTCAATCTCATATGCGTTTGCCCCAAATTTCTTTATGAACTTGTACGGTCCAATCTTTTTCATCTTCAGTTTATTATATGTTCCCCTTGGGAACCTCTCCTTCCTCAGATGTGCAAGAATCAGATCACCAACTTCAAATTTAAGTTCTCGCCTATGTTGATCTTCTCTCCGCTTGTATTCTCAACTTGAACTCTGCAATCACTCCTTGATTCGGCTGTGACGCTCCTTCATACCTTCTGCAAAGTCTTCTGCACTAGCACTCCTGAATTCATCTTGTTCTGCATCTTTCAATTCAGAAAATCCCTTTGTCTGCATTCCATATACAATCTGGAATGGACTTTGCCCTGTGCTTCTATTGAGTGAATCATTGTAAGAAAATTCTGCCTGTGGAAGAATGTGATCCCACTGACTGTGGTGTTCAGTCACTAAGCTCCTCAGCAAATCTCCCAAGCTCTTATTTATGACCTCTGTCTGTCCATCCGTTTGAGGATGATATGATGAGCTAAAAGACAAACTTGTCCCTAGCTTCTTCCATAAGGTCCTCCAGAAATGTCCCATGAAATTGGTATCTCGATCAGAAACGATACTCTTTGGCAAGCCGTGAATTCTGACGACTTCCTTGAAAAACAGGTTTGCAATATGAGTTGCATCACTGGTTTTCTGGCATGGTATGAAATGTGCCATCTTGGAAAATTTGTCGACTACCACAAAGATTGAATCATATCCTCTCTATGTTCTTGGCAGCCCAAATATAAAATCCATGCTCACTACGTCCCACGACCTTTAAGGTATGGGCAATGGTTGGCATAACCCTGTGTTCTGTCTTTTTCCTTTCGTGTGCTGACAAATTATGCACCTGTCCACAAATTTCTTAACATCTGTCCTCATCCATGACCAAAAATATGAGCCATTAAACTTCAAGAACGTCTTATCATGACCGAAATGTCTAGCCAATCCCCCACTGTGTTTTTCCTTCAGCAGGTTCTCCCTCATGGAACATTTTGGAATACATAACTGATTTCCCCTGAACAATAATCCATCCTGGATCATGTATTCAGTCCATTGGATTCTGTCTTTTAGAATTGGATTCTCAGATGCCTCATACGCCTCCTTAAAATCTGGGTCATCCTTGTACATTTCTTTGAGGTTTTCAAAACCCAAAGTCTTGACTCTAAATTTCTGCATAAGCAAACATTTCCTGCTCAAAGCATCAATAACTTTGTTAGCAGTTCCAGAAATATGCTTAATCACAAAAGTAAAACTCTGCATGTATTCAACCCATTTAGCATGTTTTTGGTTCAACTTCTCCTATTGAGTCATGAATTGCAAAGTGTGATTATCGTTGTACAAAACAAACTCCTTGGGAACCAAATAGTGTCTCCATTTCTTCAACGCTTGTATGATTGCATAGAATTCCTTGTCATATGTTGAGTACTTAATCTTTGCTTCATTCAGTTTTTCACTGAAATATGTGACTGGCCTGTCGTCTTGGCTCAAGACTGCTCCAATTGCAAATCCACTCACGTCACACCTGACCTGGAATGTCTTACTAAAATTTGGAAAAACCAAAATTGGTTGCTTAGTGATCTTCTTCTTCAACAGATTGAAGCTCTTTTCTGCTTCCTCCATCCAGTGAAAAAAAATATGTCTTTTCTTCACCGTATCCATCATTGGTGCACTAATTCCACTGAAATTACGGATGAATTTCCTGTAGAATCTAGCCAAACCATGGAAGCTTCGAACTTCAAATACACTTTTCGACGATGGCCAATTCTTAATTGCATTTACCTTTTTTGGATCCATATTCAGTTCATTTGCAAAGATAACAAAACCCAATTAAATGAGTTATGTCCTCATAAATGACGATTTCTTCACATTTATCAGCAAATTTTGTTGTTGTAATCTACTCATTACTGCAGCTAAATGTTTTAAGTGTTCTTCGTCTATTTAGCTGAAAATTAATACATCGTCAAGATATACAATGACGAATTTCCCAATGAAATCCTTCAGGAATTCATTCATCAATCTCATGAAAGTACTGGGCGCATTCGTTAAGCCAAATGGCATGACAAGCCATTCATATAGCCCCTCATTCGTCTTGAATGTTGTATTCCATTCATCACCTTCTCTTATTCGAATTTGATGATACCCGCTTTTCAAATCAATCTTTGAAAAAAAATTTGCTCCACTCAAGCAATCCATCAAGTCATCCATCCTTGGCAATGGAAATATGTATCTGATGGTAATATTATTGATTTCCCTTGAGTCTGTACACATTCTCTAGCCTCCATCTTTATTTGGTTTGAGCACTGTCGGAACAGCGCATGGACTCAAGCTTTCTCGAATCAATCCTTTGTCCATTAAGTCCTGGACCTGTCTCTTGACTTCTTCATTTTCCTGTGGCGTCAACCTGTACGCAGCTTTGTTCAGAAAACTGGCTCCAGGTATAAGATCAATGTGATGGCTTATATTCCTGATAGGTGGAAACAAACAAGGTAGTTCATCCACTACTATATCAGCGAACTCTCCCAGCAACTCCTGGATTTCTTCTGGTAAATCATCTATCTGTGTATTGGTCAAAACATTTTTGGGCTTCCTGACCACAATAAATTGTGTGTCTTCCTTCTTCTTAAACTCATTAAGAAGTTCCTTCCCACTCATGAGAAGTACAGTGTTTCTCATTTCTGTCTTCAGCTCTTTATCCTTAATTGGCAACAACATGTGAGTCCTACCATTTTTCTCCAGGGTGTACGTGTTATTTCTCCCATCATGAACCACGTTTCTGTCATGTTTCCATGGTCTATCCAGCAATAGATGACAAACATCCATGGGAATGACATCACATAATATTTCATCTTTATATCCTCCTATTTTAAATTCAACTAAACATTGTTTAGTGACATTTACCTGATGTCCTTTTTGTAACCATGAAATTCTGTATGGGCTTGGATGTACAACAGTTTCCAGCTCCATCTTTTTTACCATCTCTGTAGATACGAGATTTTCTGTGCTACCGCTGTCCACTATGACTTTGCATACTCTGTCTTTAGTTTT
Source organism: Picea sitchensis (assembly GCA_010110895.2). Taxonomy (NCBI): domain Eukaryota; kingdom Viridiplantae; phylum Streptophyta; class Pinopsida; order Pinales; family Pinaceae; genus Picea; species Picea sitchensis. Next base: position 25,695 of record SNQJ01S0057758.1, read on the forward strand.
GCAAGCAGTCTGAAACAGACTGTTTCTTTGGGCTGGGTTCTATGCCTCTTTCTCTGGATTCAAGAGAACTTTCCTCATCATTAAGGATCTTCCGCCCTCAGCATATTCTACCTCAACATTTCATCCTTGAGCTTTGACAATGTGAGTCTCCCACCATCTTTCTTCCTATCTGGACACTCATAGGATTTATATCTGATTTTTCCACAGACAAAGCATTTCACTTCACCTCCTCTACCTCTTCCTCTTCCTCTATCTCGAGGAAAAGTATTTCTATCAGCATACTACCTTCCCTGTGAGCTTCCTCCTCTCTTAGGTTGAGTTTGAGGTTTCTTCCCCTCTTCTTTAGGTCTATGAGTTATGTCTTGGGCAATTGTCTTGCCTATGCTTTGACTTCTACCTCGACCTCTTTGAACTTGCTTTCGTCTCAGCTTCTCTTCAGCTTTCAGAGCCATCTGATAAGCATCTTCCACGGTCCGAATAGTCATCATGCTCATCTCATCTTGGATGTCATATCGCAGACCATTCATGTACCTGGAAACCTTTTCATCATTGCTCTCCCGATGACCTGCTCTGATGTTTATCCTGTAGAATTATTGAGTGTATTCCTTCCCTAACATTAGCTTCTGTCTCAAATTCTGCATCCTCCGAAATAGAGTGATTTGATAATCCTTGGGTATGAATTTGACTTTCATCTTTTCAACCATCCTATCCCAGCTCTTGATTTTTTGCTTACCTTTGCAGTGTCTGTCAGGCTGCAGTTCATCCCACCATAGTGTTGCATGCCCTTTAAGTCTAGTAACGACATGTTTGACTTTCTTGTCTTCTTCGACATCCTCATAGTCAAAGTATTTGTCTAGAGCTCTAATCCAATCTAGAAGCTCTTCAACATCCAAGTTTCCCTCATACATGGGTATCTCCGTTTTTTCTCTAGCACCTATCCTTGCAACAACCCCGAATAGGCATTCGTCTTCAGCATCTTCGACTGCGACTTCTTCTCCTTCATCTCTAGCTTCATTTTCACTTTCAGCCTCGCTGATATCCCCAGCGTCAACTGTGTACCTATGTGTTGTCTCCATGGCATCAATCCTGGCACGTAACTCTCGCATTTCTCTTTCTCTTGTTGGATCAGGCATTGGCATTGGCCTGTCTCTTCTTCTCGGTGGCATGGCTATAAAATGTTCCCAAGATACCAAATGCAGCTCTGATACCAAATGATGTAGACCCCCAACCCTCTGGCTGAGATCCGCACAGGATCATTCTAATTCTCCTCTGAGTCGGATTGACTCTTCAATTTCCCTACAGGAAATTCTCACACACACACAAGAGTGTATCCACAGGTCCTTCCTGAAAAACCCTCCCTGTCCAACGTAACTCCAGATGTGAGCCTTACACTTCCATACGACCACGACCTGGTTCTTATGCAAATTCCTTTCACAACTCGCGTGTTCACAGGTCGAAGACCCTCGACTTTTCTTCACCAAACACCAATACCCGACATGCGATGGGATATGGCTCCTCCTTGTTAGTGCCCTCCATGCGTAACCGTCGGCTAAAGAGAAGAACTAACCTCACTCACAACTCGCAAGTTCAGGAGTTGAAGGGTTGAATCTCCGGGCCCTTCTTTTACGAAACTCCGAGATGCGGAAGTCAGAGAATATTTGACTCCTTCAGCACTTCTCATGGCTCCCAACTTCATGAGTTGGTTTGTTGAGACTTTGTGTTTTTTTCTTACGAGAACCTGAAGCACGAGAAGTCAACAGGGTGGTGACTCCCTCCCAGGCGACGAGTGTCCACCTATCAACCACGTGGTCCCCACTTGATGGACACGCCATATGTTCACCCGAGACCTCGACCCTCGGTCCTTCGCATCTTCTGCAGTTGAAACTAATTCCTCCCAACCTTCGAAACCCCGATATGCGATATAGTGAAGAGATTTATGATCCAATGGTTGTTCCTACTTCTCACTACTTGGGAATTCGTGCAACCAAAGGATTTGGTTTGCCCTCCGAACTCACGAACCCTGAGTTCAAAAGAATGATCTAATGGCCCAAACTAACCACGATCAACGATCTTGGTTGATTCTTGACACAAGAGTGGTGGGTTTGTTCAACTCCTAACCACCCTGCAGCTTTACTGGATCCTACAGTCCCCACAACTTCACGAGTTCTCCATGGAGAATTCTGACTGCTCGATTCCTTCCTCTAAATCTCTGGCCCAAATTGACTCAGCTTTCTTTCTCTAGGACTTAAATTCTGCGTGATGATCTCACTTCCTATCTTCCTTTGAACACTTCAAAGGCACCGACCCTCTTGAACTTTTACTTGTAAACTCGAATCTCTAAAAGGACTCTTGCACACACTCCTTGCGGCAATATTTCAAATACTCTAGGGTATTTGATCTTTCAACTCTGTGCACTCTCGGCAACAACAGTCCTTCCCCTTTCAACCTTAGTTGATAAGTTCTAAGGCCTCGACTAGCCTGTGCACACCTTGCACTGCTTTTGTGCTTCACCTACACTTCTGCTGGAATGAGAACAACGGTATTCCTCTTGAGCTTTCTGAGATAAAACTCAAAACCCTTGTCAATGCACACCTTGCGAACGTTTCACTGCACTCCTTGAAGGAACTCTCTCAGGAAAAGAAACAATTGAAACTCATTCTTCTCTCTCAGACTTCATACATTCAACATGAAATCATACATTCAACACAAAATAACAACAAAGGCATAACAGAGAGAATAAAACAACTGTAAGCATACCATTCAGCATATGTAAATAGTAAACATCATAACACCATGAAATATGAGTCAAAGCTTCATGTATTAACTCAAATACTTTTGTACATGGGTTCTTCTCTACAACTCTCTGCTACAACTATTTTTTTTTTGTTCTGTGCTAATGATACAATAATACAATGATATGAAGGCGAGGGTGTCTATATCTGTTTTCCCTCCTACGCTTCTAAACTGTCTAATCTATTAATTCAAAGATACCTACTTTCATTAATCATACTTAAATGCTTTTTAAATTGAAAGATGAGAGCAAATCGCTCACGATTTGTTTACAATATCCAGATATCAATGCAAGTACGCTTCTAGCTATTACATTAATATCTGCTTCTTAATTTTTCAAAAACATTTCAAAACGTGTAAAATGTATGATGCACTTTCCAACTGTCTTCTGCCTTCATGCTTTCTTGGTTGGCTGCTTATGATGCTCCTGCATCATCCATGGTCAAAATCCAAAATCACAAAGTAATGTTCATGAAGATTAACCTAGTTGAGGCAACACAATTTTGATCTAGACCATTGGATGGTGTAGCTACGTGGAAAACATCTAAACTATACACACTTCAGTGAAATTTAGTCTAGGAGAGATGGAATATTATAAAAGAGAAGAAATCTTGAAGTTTCGAAGTACCGGAGGAAACGACAGTCATCCATATCATGATTGAATCCCATTCATTGGATAAGGATAAGAAAATAGTGAAAAATGAAGTCCTTTAAAATAATGATCAGACCATTGATCCAAAACCGTGATCAACGATGAGGATTAGAATCCATGAATTGAATTTTCTCGAGCTATAACACTCAATAATATATCACTTTGGAGATAACAAGAATTTTGTGAAAAGAATAAAAATTTTGGAGCACCGAAGCCCGGAGAACATGGTCCCAGCATTGGACATATGGGGGCTAAAAGAAAAAAAAAGGGGGAAGAATTATGAAGAACGAAAGACGTGTTTCCAGCAATAGTCATATAGTAAGGTAAGGATCTTAAAGAGGAAGAACAAATGAATAATAAACCCAAGTTTACGAGCCCATGGTCATTTGAACATTTGTTTGAAGGAAGCGCCTCATACAAAATTACGATTTAATCCCATTCATTGGATAAGGATAAGAAAATAGTGAAAAATGAAGTCCTTTAAAATAATGATCAGACCATTGATCCAAAACCGTGATCAACGATGAGGATTAGAATCCATGAATTGAATTTTCTCGAGCTATAACACTCAATAATATATCACTTTGGAGATAACAAGAATTTTGTGAAAAGAATAAAAATTTTGGAGCACCGAAGCTTGGAGAACATGGTCCTAGCATTGGACATATGGGGGCTAAAAGAAAAAAAAGGGGAAGAATTATGAAGAACGAAAGACGTGTTTCCAGCAATAGTCATATAGTAAGGTAAGGATCTTAAAGAGGAAGAACAAATGAATAATAAACCCAAGTTTATTTGTTTCTCCAAGGGTTTATTTGAACATTTGTTTAGTTGAAGTTACCATACAAAATTCATTTATGTAAATAAAAACTTAAGGTCTGTAGTGTAATTCAACAGAGATTAACACCATAACAATATAGAGAGCCGGTAAAAGCTCGAATATAATTTGTTGACAAACTGGGGACGTAGTAGAATCATGGGAACGATAGAATGAATCGATCCATATTTGTGATCAACTCATGAGGAAAAAATTTGAATCAAGATTAGTCCTCCAATTAAATTGAGAAACTTACACGATAAATAATGAATAAATGGAAAATATTATTTATGTTAAAAGTAAATGAAGAGGTGCAATGGTTCATGTCAAAAAGACACAATGGTTTAATCTTATACCTGTTGAAATACTATATAAACCAGAAGTGGTGGTGAATATAATGTGTCTTGGTGGATATAAATATATATAGATAATGGATTGAATGAGAGTTCATTCTATCAGGTTGGTGCCTTTTTACAAGGTGAGTCTTGTTATGAGGGTTGGATTCCAAACATCTCAATTGGATGTTACATCAGGAATTTGGGTCATGTTATGAGGGTTGGATTCCTCATTTCTTAGTTGTATCTGAGAACTACAAGCTGGGTATTTTATCATAGAGTTGGATCTCTCATATTCAGTTGAAATTGAAGATATTAAAAGATTGGTTTTATTTATATTCGTTCAAGTTAAATAAATAAAATAAAGATATTTGGTCTACTTCATATAGTTTATATTATACATGTTTATGAATAATTAATTGAGCTTCATATATCTTATTGAGCTAATCTATGAAAGTGTGAAAAATAGTCAAAAGTTTCAGACACCGATTCACCCCCCCATCTCAATGTCAGTGTGTGTTTCAACACTGTCCTTGTGCCCAACATCTAGTAGGTGTTGGTGAAGTCAGGATTTGTCTCATAGAGGTGGGGCCATCCAGAGGTCTCGTGGTCAAAATAATCAAGCATTGTGGTGAGTGTCGCGACTAGAGGTCGGATAAGGAAATCAATGACTCGGTTGGTACTTCTTATTTTATACTTGATGTTGAGGTGGAACTGATTTAAATATGTGGACCACTTCTGATGGCGGTTATTCTGCAATTTTCCTTTTGCCTGCATGAACTGCAGCAGGTTATGATCAGTGTAGATTACTTTCTCCTTCCCAAGAATGTAATTCCTCCATTGGTGACAGTCTTCCACAATGGAGTACATTTCTTTGTCATAAGTAGGGTAATTATGAATAACATATGATAGTGTCTCACTATGATAGGCCATGTGGTGGTCATGATGAGTGTTGACTACACCCACAACATAGTTTGAAGCATCTGTCTCAATCTCAAAGGGTTGTTGTACGTCACGTAATGAAAGCACTGGGGCAAAGAAAAAACATTGTTTCAGATCATTGAACACTTTATGTTGGGACAGGCCCCACATAAATTTTTCCTTACCACCACCTCTGGTTATTTGGCTGAGGGCCCATGCAATATGGGAGAATCACAACATGAACCTTCAATAGAAATTGGAAAGGCCTAAGAAGATCTGAAGCTCAGTGAGTTTGGTTAGGGTTGGCCAGTCACAGATGACTTATATCTTGGATGGATCAACATGCACACCATGCGCATCAACAATCTATCCTAGGTACTGGACCCTATCCATGTCGAAGGAGCATTTTTACAAGTTGGAATATAGCTTGTGTTGCCACAGAGTGTGAAAAACTTGTTGAATATGATGCAAGTGTTCTATCCAAGTCTTATTGTAGACAAGGATGTCATCCAGATACACCACCACAAAATAATTAGTGAAAGGCCACAAGATATTTTCCATCATCCTCATGAATTTTTTTAGGGCATGACCAGACATTCAAAAAGACCTTGTTTTGACTTGAAGGTAGTTTTCCATACATCTGTTGGTTATATTGGGACTTGATGTTAGCTAGAATTCAGATCAATCTTACTAAAGTATTTGGCCCTCTTTAGCATATCAAGGAGGTTGGTGATTTGGGGAATCAGGTATCGGTTCCTGACTATGATTTTATTTAGGTCTTGGTAATCAATGTAGAGTCCCCAAGTCTCGTATTTTTTCTGCACCAACACAATTGGGCTTCCATAAGGGGATGAGTTGGTTCATATGTGCCCCTTGTGGAGAAGTTCTTGTATATGACGCTTGATCTCCTCATTTTATAGTAGAGAGCGGTGATAGAATGACCCATTGGGTAGTGGTGCACCGGGGGTTAGATCGATTGGATGCTTGACTTGACAGTGAAAAGGTACCCTAGTAGGTGATGAGAAGATGTCTTTGTATTCTTCCACGACCTTGTTCACTTTCTTCTGGTACATGGAGAGGTCGGTCATGGATGCCATGGATGTGGCTGCAACATTTCACTCACTCTGAGATCGAATCATGAAGAATACAAACTTCATGGTATAAGAAATGGAATTTCTGTATTGCCTGGTAGAGATTAAGCAAATTACACTAGGTGGGACTACCTCAGGTGTCCTGTACAATTTCCTATTCAAAGTAATAATAACACTACGAGGCCTAGACTCATATACATCATGGAATTTACATAAATAAAGTTGGCCCAAAAGAACATCACAAAATTCAAGGGGAGCAACATCACACAATAACTCATATTTGAATGGATTGATGTCATACAACAAAGTGACATTGTTGGTTGACACGAAGATCATTTCCTTGATGGAGCCATCCAATGGTGTAGGGCTATGGGTGCAGATTTTTTGACAGGGCTAGTTGCTTGAATACCTCTGCTAATATGAGGTTCTTATGGCTACTTCTATCAATGATGAAGTGCAACAGAGTTCCTTTTACCCACATCTATGAATGAAAGAGGCGCTCTCCTCCCTCTGGCTCATCAGGTTCACTGGGATGGATCTTAGTGGTAGAAATGGTGGAATTGGGTTCCATGTCAATGATCTATCTCTCATTTTCTAGTTCTTACTTGGAGTCAGAACCCACATCTAATTCAGAGGCTTTTACCTCAGCCGCCAATGAATTCTTTGAGCAGAAATAAACATTGTTTCCATGGGATCTTATGGAAGTCGCACCACTTCCCAATATCTTTCTTCGTCTTCCCATTGTCCTTCTTTTCTTACATCTTGGATTGGTTTTCCTGAGGTTGTCCATATTTTATCTTTCCTTTGTTCTATGGGTTGGGGCTACCGTTTCCTTGTTTATGTTGTGAGGGGTTCCCAAACCCAAACAACCACATCTTTTGTTTCAACTTCTGCTCGATTTTGACGGAATATTGATAGGCCGCACCCAAGGATGCGATGTCCAAAAAATCCATTTATGTATGGATGTATCTATGCAGACGATCACGGTACTTGAGCACCATATGTCGCTCAAAATATTTGATACCCATATTGGTGCACAAGGTAAGGAATACATTCATGAACTCTAGCACTGTGTTGAGGGGTCGGAAATCCTTTAACTCAACGATAGAAACCAAACCTGCTTAAGAGGCCCAATTAGACTCGTAAGTGTTTGATAAGTGGAATGGTTTTACATATATTTGATATAGTTGAATTATCGATGGGCTTTACGGTTAACTGACAGGTGTATCTTTCTATGAAAATTTTCTCCTTCAGGTTAAGCGATTCTCTTTTTTGTTATTTTTGTATTCTTGAATAATCTAGGTAAAATAAAGATGATGGCATAAGTCAACTGATGAAGGGAAAATACTAAAGACTGAAGAACGTTAAGCTTAGGATAACCCTTATAACTCAGCGTGCAGATAATGATAATCAGACCTATTTCAAGCTTAGCAATAATACTTTTTACTTGTGAACATTCATCATTGACTGAGATAACAATTGTAGAAAGGAAAACAAATATGTAACAAAGATGAGTGTAAGAAAATTAGTTCTCTTATCTCTACTATCAATCACATATCAACACATCGATTTATTTTCATCATCTAGAACAAAAGAACTGTTATAATATTGAAATATAACTTAACAATGGATACAACAAATCTTACTCAATACAACAGCACTATCAAACTCGAAGTCAGAAACAATCCCTCCTCGATCCAATCAAGTTTACGCTTTAGATGAAATTTTTTATATTTGGTTCTAAACTGAACTTCTTAATTAAAGTTGCACAGAAATAATTATTTTACAATTCTCAAAAAGAGGGTATTTCCCAAAACCATTGACCTTTTGCATAAGGTCGATCTCCCTATTTATAAAGGATCACTAAGATAAAAATAACTACTAAAGTTGTGTTAAGTAAAACAAAATTAACACATGGAAGACTTTATCTCCTTGTCTCTTGAGACCATATGATTTTTACTACAGTGGATTATTTATCGCATACTCCACCGACTTGAAGAAAAGGTCTTCTCATGTGTTTTCATAAAGAAACCTATGTTGATCCATTAGTGCAGAGAAGACTTCCTTTATCTCCACTACTCGTTCTCTATACCTGATGATCTTGACACTTAAGCATTGGACAATTGCGAGGGATTTGATTGCGTGCTCCACAAACTTCTTTACTTGACCTAGAGTCATATTTCAAATTTGTGAGATCTATGTCTCCCACACTGACTCTTTCTCTACATGTCATTTGACTATGTCATGCAAATCAAAGAAATTTTCGGGTGGGTCGAATTCTGGTAAGCCAATGTTTTCCATCTCCCAATTGATTTTTTCCCATATTTTTTTGCACTCTCCCCACCTTTCCTGTATCTTCTGCTGAGGTTCCTGGACCATGCTCACCCAGTATTCAGTTGACTTCCTGATTAGGGATATGTTGCTATCCATTAGTACTCGGATTTCGTGCTCTTCCGAGTCTCTCCCTTTTTGTACTACGCTGATATAGTCAATCCACTCTAAGGCCTAATGTGCCTTTTCATACAATATATGCACATATTTACAAGTTTCCAACCCATTGAGAGTATCCTCTTGGAAATCAACTATGCATGTGGTGAAGAGATTTCTTTCATTTGTGAACTGTACATATATTTCTCTGAACTCACTCCTCAGGAATACCGTTGCCTACATCAAATCTCGATAATAATTCGCTAGATGGCGCAGATGATCTAGCTCCTTCTTTGCGGCTACTATTTCCTTTTCATCCATTTTCGCTATGTCCAACATTGCATTAGTTATATCCATCCCCGCCTCGATCAACTTAGTTGTCTTTGCATTTTCTGTGTTGAGAAGTGTTTCTTCTATGGTAATGAGGAGTGTGCTATCAAGCATGAGCCTCCTTTTCTTGGTTGTCCTTATCATCACAACTTTCCTCTTGATATCATAAGAAATCACTTGTATGTCAACAGCATCATCCACTGGCTCAGTAATATGTTGGTCTCCCCAGGTTAGAGTGTTGCCTAGGCTTCCTACCGTATATATGTGTTCTATGACCGGCTCTTGTAGTTCTTTAGCAGGGGGAACTTCTATATGTCCTGGTGACTCGGCCTCTTATAGGGGTTCGTTGGCTGGTGGAGTCTCAGATTTAGATGGGGAGAGGGGAAAAGGATCATCCTTTAATTGAGGATTGGCTATTGAAATGTCGATTTCGGATTATTGTGTTTCTTCTTCTTGTTCACTATAGCCCAAATCCTCCTTAGAGTTGTCCATCTTAGGCTGAATTATTGATTCGTAGAGAAATTCAGTGTCCAACATGTTTCTGGCCTTGTCGTCACCTTCTTAGGGAATTGAGGTCAAAGCTTCGAGAGTTAGAGTAGATGTTTCCCATAGTTCTCCCTCCTCTGTGATTGGTACTGGGGTTGTGAGCGAAACCCCTAAGATTTCCTAATCGTCATATATGGTAATTAGGTCTATGAGGACGTCGGGCACATCTGTCCTATTTGATGTTCCTATTTCCGCCACTTTCTTTGGACCATCGATCGGTGACCTTGCCTATTGTGACGTGATGCATGATCTTTCTAGATTAGCGGTCTCCTCCAGTGGAGTTGACTCTGATCCATATATCTCTTATCCGAGATTTATCATGTCGTTCAGGATGACCCTTATGGGTTCTATCAAATGGTTCAGTTGGGGATTGTTTTCTAACCTTTGGATGACTCTTTGGTATTCTTCTAGTAGCAACATCCCTCTCCTCTGTGCCTCTGTGGCTTCTACTGCTCCATTTTCTTCCCTAACCCAAAGGGATTCTTGAGTTGTTTGTTCTATCGTTTCAACCTGCTCATCCATTATCATGGATTTAAATCTCATCATGTTGAGGTTAGATTTTCTACGAAGCACCTCCTCCCAGTCTTGAGAACCTTCTGTAAATATTTCTTCTTCAAATTTGTCATGGGAATACGGCCAGTAGGAAGAAACCTGTGATGCATGCTGGGGTACTAGGACCTTTGGGTCATGTTTTCAAAATTGGCCTGTGGGAAATCTATACTCCAACTGGCTCAATCCCTCTTGTTTTTCTTATGCAATATCTTTCACCATGTAAAAACCTACATGAAATCCATAGGGTATGAATGTTCTCTTTTTGTCCTTCATCAAAGTGTCATTATAGTCTTGTAGAATGGTTTGATAACAGATCTCTCCCATAATGAGATTGTCTAGGACATGGGTGGGGAGTAGATGAGGAGCGTTAGTGTCCTCGAACACTCTGATGTAGGTGGTGGTTTCTTGCAGGTACCAGTGGCCTACTTTGGAAATCATCTTCTTGGTTAATTTCGTAAGCCTTGGGCATTCTTTCTTAAAAATAATGAAATAAAATCGAGCTATAAATTCATCACATATGAGAGTGTAAGATATATTGTACCTGTTCTCCTGCAGAATGTTGAAATAGACATGCACGGGTAGCTTTGCAACATGACAGCTCAGATTCATGCATGTGAAGATGTTCCTTCCACAAATCACGTCCAGTAGGTATGACACCATGTGGAAAGATGGGGTTTCTCCATCCTTTGGCATATAGGATTGCAGTATATTGGTGCTTAGGTTTTTTGAATTAATCACTCCCCAGTTGAAGATGCTACTGGATATTTCCACAGTGTATGTCAGGGGCATCCAAGCTTCTAAAAACTTGGTGCAATCTCTCTCCCCATATAATCAGCAGATTAAATCCATCAAATAAATATATGGCTCTTTAAGATTGGCCTTATTGTACCATTTGTTTCTCCTATTCGTAAACTTCTTATCCTCCTTCCACTATGAGGCCATCCATCTATTAGTGTCATGGAACTCATAGAATGTTACCACAAAATTGGTATTTAACCTTTCCTCCGGGTCTCTGAGTTTGTAGTATTTCTGGAACTCTATTGGGAGAAAACCACCAACACATCCGCCATTTTCATCATTTACCATGCATTTCGTCATATCCATGTGGTCGATTATCCACCGCAAAATTTCAATGTATGGCAAGACCAATGTTATCCAAGCTATCATGTGCAGGTGGGACCGTCGAATGTTTGGGAATACTTAGTCATCGAGCATTGTAACATCCGGGTCACTGTGTGGTATAAAATCTAGGTAATATTCCCGAATGATACTGTTGAAAAAATCTCCCCACTGTGGGAGAACCACTTTCGACCTAGTGCTCGCCTCTGTGTCGCCGAATGTAGGAGGTTGGGAAAACTCCTTTTTAGTGGTCATTCGAACGAATGGCTCCACTTTAGTGGAAAAATAGAATTGTATATAAATGTCGAACAAGGATCCTTCACCAACCTCCACTTATTTCAGTTTTGGTGCTCTCATTGAACACCTGGTCATTGGCTTCCTTGGAGGAATTTTACTACACAAAGAACAAAATGAGATACCGACTTGCAGAAATGATACTAAACAACAAGCAATTTCGACTGCATAAATGATACAGAAGGTTCATACCTCTTCTTTACACAAGATTAACCTGGTTTAGAATTCTGAAAATCTCCTGTGAGCTCATGAAATGCTTTCTCACTCCTTCAACTACTTCGGAAATGAAAGACTTGGGTACTGGATGCAGCGTTTGAATTTGTCTTTATAATTTAAACATGGAGCATACTTACCTTTTCACATCATTTTTTCAATTCAGGGCATAAATGCGGTCTGCACAATCCATCACCAAGATCTGAATCATGATTGGGATTTAAATGCAATCACACACTAGAAACGCAGGAGTGGGGTGCTTCGCAGTTCATCGACGGTTTCAAAATCTTATTATTTGGTCGGTGTGTGGGTTAGTAATGTGTGTTAATAAACACATTGATTGGCCCATTAAATAACAAAATTTGATCTTATTTTTCGCCAAAGATGTCGCATCCTACCATCAATGTCTTATCACTCTGTTAATTTAAACTAGTGGATCGGCGTCGACGATTTTCTTTTACAAAGTTCGTTAATTCCTCTTTTAGTAAAACTTTGATGCTGACCCTAACTGTCGTATAGTGATGACGTGGAAATTTTTACTTGGAAGAGTGATCATGACACGTGGCATTTGATTTTGTCTCCTCCGTTAAAATTTTCTTTGGAATCAGGGATTTTCTTTAGGCATGGCTCTAGGAACCTCAGTCTATCCCGTCGATTCCGACGACATGTCGAGGATCGACAATTGACGAGTCTCTATGTTTATTACTTTGTGATTTCATCCCTCAGAGTTCGTCGATGTTGATAACGTATTACCGATCGATGATCGACACTCGACGTTGTGTCGAAGTAAATAATTTACAGTTTAAGGTTTCCTTCGGATATCACTGACCCAAAATGTATCAACGATCGAAGGTTCGTTAGGTGTGTCAATGCTAGCATTTTCCTTTTCTTACCTCCCTAATGTCGATGATACATCGATGATATTCCAAAAACAATTTCTCAAGACATAATCAGTGATCGACGATTCTCTCTTCTATTCTCCCGATGTCGATGATACATCGGCGATCAACGATCAATGTTTGTCATTGTCGTATGGTCAATTTTACTGCACATATCATGTTGATGTTGATAATGGGTGCATGGCTCAAAATTCTAGCTTTGTATACTTAGTTAAAATTCCAAGTTTTCTTTAGAAGAGAATTTAATCTACTCAACAAGTCCAAACCAACCCGAATGTGATCGATGATAAAACATAGGAACATAAAAATTAATGATCCCTACACAATAGACTCAATTCATAAAGAAGGAAAAAAACAAAGTAGTACCCAAAAGAGAAAAACATTCACAAAGATTTTAGGGTGTGTTGAGTGCTCATCAAATGGAAATTCTCTGGGAGAAACCAGAATCTCTTCTCCTTGCTTTGGGCTCATCTTGTGTAGAATCTAGTTGAGAAACTAACTTGCTTTGCATTCAACAAAGTATTTCCTATACATGCGTACACAACTTCCTGAGTTCATGAATCTGGATTCACCTATGGAGTTCATCCATTTTCCCACCTTTGTTCCTCTTGACCATGACCCATGCCCTTATTTTAAAAGAGTCAGGTAAGTCATCCACTGGCTTGAGGCCATTTTTAGTTATCATTATTCCCTTGCTACGGTGTTTCTCTATTGTCAATGAGCGTCCATAGCTCCAGCGGTGTCACCTCAACATCACAGACCTTGCTCCATTGCTAGAGAGATTCCATATACCCATGGGAATTATCTGCATACCCTCTCAGACTTTTCACTCCTTTCAATATATCTCATTTTCTTCTAGCAAAAATTCCACGAGTGAGTCAGAGAGGAGGACGTTTGTTATCTGGAAGGAGAAATTGTTAAGGCGAAATCCTTCCTAGCTCTGTCTATAGGTACATGTGATCCTTTCCAACTAGCCATATTTAACTTTAGGATTATATAGACCACCAGGAGAATATTTCATCACTTAACAAGGTTGTATGTTTTGCAAAGACAATATATAGATCTCCTTTAATAAATTTGTATTTTCCCAACATCTCTTATGTTGCACGTAAGTGTAATTTAGGAGCAGAGTCTACTTCACCATATTTATTAAATTCGACCACTAATTTATAGAACACAACTTAATTACAAGAAAATACTGAGCAAAATAAAAGTTAAAAATAAATAGGAGTTTTCATTCGGCCTACCCTAAACCTACACATTTATCCTGATCAAAATATAGGCTAAAAGAAAACATGAAAAGATAGACACATTTATTTTTTTTAAGAGAATTATTATTTCAAGGCTTGGCCATTCACTGGGAGGGTGTCAGGTTCCCCCCTCATATTTTTCAACCAGTATGTTCTTGCCCCAATATTCTCAGATACCTGGAAGGGTCTGAGCCAGAGATTTTGAAATTTCTAGTGTTTTCCTTTCGAGCCGTTTTCTTTATCCCATTTCAAAACTAGGTCCCCTACATCAAAAAATATTCTCTGGCCATATGCTTGTCAAACCATATTTTAACTGTTTGTTGATGAGCGGTGAAATTATCTTTAGCCTTTTCTCTTTCTTTGTCTAGCATGAGAAGGGTATCAATCCTTTGTTGTAGAGCGGATGAGGGTTGACCTCTTGATGCATGGGCGAGCTGTAAATATGGAAGATACAATTTGTTTGGCATAATGTCTTCTTGCCCATATACTAGAAAGTATGAAGAGTTTCCTATGGATTCTTTAGGTGTTACTCTATCGGCCCATAGGGTGTTATGGAGTGAATTATGCCAATTCCTCTGATTTTCAACAATTGACTTTTTTAAGATTCTTACCAGTTTTTTGTTAGTTGACTTTGCTACCCCATTCCCTTGTAGATAATAGTTTGTAGAGTATCTTATTATGATCTCTTTGTCAAGATTGAATTCAGTCAAGCGTATGGAATAAAAGTAGGAAGCATTGTCAAAAACAAGGATAGAGGGTAGTCCAAACCTCATTATCATTTGTTTTTCTAGAAATTGTATTACTACCATTTCATTAATGTGTGTGATAGGGATAGCCTATGTCCATCTTGTAAAATAGTTTGTAGCAATCAAGATATATTTATGTTGTTTTGAAGAATTCAGAGTAATTTCTCCTATGACATTT
Source organism: Picea sitchensis (assembly GCA_010110895.2). Classification (NCBI taxonomy): domain Eukaryota; kingdom Viridiplantae; phylum Streptophyta; class Pinopsida; order Pinales; family Pinaceae; genus Picea; species Picea sitchensis. The sequence continues at coordinate 40,852 of SNQJ01S0057758.1, forward strand.
ATTCCCCACTACTCGAATGGTCTGGATATAGTCATCAGCTGGAGTGGAATGACTACTCTATTTTCCCTACCCGCATTTACTTGAAAAGTTTTACATTTCTTGGCATATGCATGAGCATCCCTGAGCAAAGTGGGCCAATAATAACCACCCCTCAATAGTTTATGAGTCGTGATTTCTCCTGCAAAATTCCCACCCATTGGGATGTCGTGGAGTTCTCTCAACACCTTTTTTGCATCGTCCTATTCGAGACATCTAAGCAGTACTCCATCATAGTTTAGGTGGAAAAGCACAAAAAATATGAGGCGATATTGAGCGGATTTTAACCTGAGGGATCTCCTTTCTCTAGGGTTTATATTTTCTGAACAAGATCCATGATGCAAGACATAAATAGGTTCCCATACTAGGGTTCTCTCCTAGGAGGTACGTATAGGGTTTCACTGCACCATAACGATAGCTCATTTTCCCAATCGGGGTATTTTTCGTTAATCAAATATTAGGCCTCAACAACTAGTTTACACAATCTTTGTCCTTTGACTACTTTGGTAGGTTTTATGTCTAGATAAAATTCCCGAATGACTTCCATCCAATTCCCCCTCCTTTCTCCCATATCTTGTTGTGTGAATAAATATTTGACTGTGGGGTGAGGGACTATGACTTTGGTGTGATTTTTCAAGATATGGGATTTGAAATACTTGACTTCTTTATATATTGTGTAAGCATGTTTGTCTATATCAGGGTAGTTTAATTTATCTCCTTGGAGATTGGTTCTCATAAAGGATATTGGTGCCTCATTGTTTTCATCATCCTTGTGAGTAAGTACTGCAACCAAGGATTGGTCAGAAGCAAATGTATAAAGGAAAAAATCCCTGCTAAAGTTAGGGCTTCAGAGCAGTCGTGTTTGGGATATTGTAGTCTTGATGTTATTAAAATATCCTCTTCTTCCTTCATCCCATTTAAACTTTGCATCCTTGCGAATCATTTTTTGTAAAGGTTTAATATTTTCAGCAAAGTCAGGAGTAAACTTTCTCACAAAATTGATCTTCCTGAAAAAATATTGCATGGCTCTTTTGTTGTGAGGAAAAGGAAGTTGATTTATTTCTTTTATCCACTTAGGGTCGATGCTTATTCCTCCTTGAGATATGACGTGACCTAATAATTTTCTTTCCTCTACACCAAAGACGGTTTTCTTGGGGTTCAAAGATATTCCATATTTCCTACATCTTTCAAAAATCTGATTCAAATGTTGAATGTGGTCTTCCTTGTTTTTTGAGTATACGGTTACATCATCTAAATAGACTACCACACACTTGTTAATCAATCCCCGAAAATCTACTTCCATGGAACTCTAGAAGTTTTCTCTTACATTGATCAACCTGAAGGGCATGCATTTATAAGAGAAGGTTCCCCACTTGGTTCGGAAGGTAGTTTTTAATCGATCATCTTCCAAAACCAGGACCTGGTTATACCCCGAGAAACTGTTTAGGAGGGAAAAAATTTCAGAGCCGGATATTGTTTTTAAGATTTGTTCCATGGGTGGGCTGGGTAGTTATGTTTTTCTGATGCTTTGTTAAAGTTTCTACAATCCACACACAGGCAGATCTCCCCATATTTTTTTCTAACAGGCACCAAATTGGCTACCCAGGCAGAGTGTCTAACCTGAAAAATAATCTTGGCATCTAACAATTTTTTCAACTCTTGATACATCAGAGCTTCCAGAGATGGGTGGTACTTCTTGATCTTTTGTTGGAAGGATTTTACTCCATATTTTAACGAGATTGTGTACTAGATAATGTAAATGTCATAACTTTTTAATTCTCGGTAAGACCACTCAAAGACGTCTTGATATTCTTTAAAAAGTTTGAGATAAGATTTCATGTCTTCTTTGGACACTGTTTTACCTAGATTTACATTCTTGGGGTTTTCAGGGGTTCCTAGGTTTATAGTGTCGTATATAGGACATGAACTCCTTGTTTTTGCATTCTTTGACCCTCTAAATCTTTCCCTTAGGTCGAAAAGGTTCTCCCAATTGGCCACCCATTTCAGTATCGTGTGAAACCTTGGTTTATTCTTAGAGTGATATGTTCCCTTATTCTGTTCGTGGAGATTGGATTATGTGAGTAGTTCTTAGAATACTTCGTCATCAATGGCCAAATCCTTAAATTTCTCCTGGTTAGTTAGGAAATCTACAATCTGTTCATCTCCTTCAAAGACTTTCCAGTTAGAAATGTTGTTAGGGACCAAAGGCTTGTAGAGAAGTTCCACTGTGAACCGAGAGGCTTCATAATGTTCTAAAGGAGATAATCTCAAGGCTGCGGTGGCTAAGGAATCAACAAGGGTATTCTTTGTTATGGGAACAATAGTAATCTTGAAGGCCTCAAAATATTATATTACTCTATGTACCTCTTGCTGGTAATTTCTCAAGTGAGGTGAATTGCAATGGATAGTATTCTTCACCTGCCTAACGATAATTTTAGAGTCTCCAAAAAATTTCAGTTCTTTAATGTTTAAGTCTATGGCTTTCTTCAGTTCCTGAACTAGATCTTCATACTCAATAGTGTTATTGGTGCATTCAAATTCTAGTCTATAGGATAGGAAGTTTCACTTCCCCTTTGGGCCAATGAGAATACATCATGCTCTTCACCGTTCTTATGATTTAGACCCATCAAAATACATCGTCCAAACTTGTGAGAAAAATTTAGTAACTTTTCATGCCTGGTTATTTTCTCATCTTCATCTTCCTTGTCGATTGCTCCTGACAGAGGATCCTCACAGAAGATGATTTATTCTGCGGCTTCGAGTAGATTTATTTGAAAGGTCATTCTATATTTTTTAGTGATAGGTACATCAGACAAAAGAGGGGTGAAATTTTCAAAACCAGAGTCACAGGAGTAGTTTCCTAACATAGGGAAATCTGTCGGTGAGGGTTCATTAAGAGATTCTAAATCGGTAACAGTGTGTTTGATATAAATTTCCCTATAGATCCTAATCATGTTTGTATGTCCCTTTAATGGAAACTAGAGGTGAGCCTAGTTTGTACTAAAGTATCCATTTAATTTCTTGGACCAATCTCGGCTAAGTAACAATCCATAGGCCTATGGGATGTCTACTATGATTATGTCAATTACTTGAAAAAATTTCGGGTGTGTATCAATTCTAATCATGACATATTTAAGTTCCCCAATAACCTTTACCTGATTCATTTCTATTTGTATAACATGTTTATCACTTTTGAGTGGGGTTGGGTTCAATTTCTTGCAGATTGACAATGGCATGACATTGGAGGATGCCCCTGAATTGACTAGGAAATTATGCAGGTTTCTATTAAAGACTTCAAACATTAAAAGGAAATGAGGGACAAAAGGCTTTCCTCTTTTGTATAAAGAGAAAGAATTCACACTTCATTTATTTTTTAAATCTGTGGGGGATAGGATCTCACCTAGGTCAGTGTTTGTCATAGGGGCTTCTATGGATTTTAAGGCCTGTAATAGAAAATCCTTTTGTTGGGGAATTCTACACATGTCCATGACCATCACATTAGCCTTCATATTCTTTAAGTCCTCCACTATGTTATATTCTATATTAGGAGCTTCCTGTGTGTGTATGTTAGTTGGATTATTTTGAGAAGAAAATAATGGTTTTGGATGATCGGTCGCTTGATTCCCTCTAGATAACTAAGTAGTGGTGGGATTAGTTTGGACCGGTTGACTTCTACCTCATGTATTCATAGCTAGGACTTCAACGGGAGGTTCTTGCACTTCATAGGCGTCGTTGAAAGACATCAGGTGGTTGAAATCCCATAACAACATGGTTGTCTCTTCCGGTTTCTCATGACTTTCCTGATCAATGGAATTTATTGTCGAGCCACTAGGTTGTTCAATTAGGGATCATTCATCTAGGAATCGATTAGCCATTAAATTCATAGTGTGCACCCATTGAGGGCAGTCACTTTATGAATGATTCTCTTGGTGATACGTGAAAAAAGAGTTAGATGCTACAGTTTATAAGTCAATGTTTAGGCTATATGAGGGAGGTTATATAGATTTGAAAGGTGGATTTATTTTAAATAAGGGTTTATACGGTATCTGATTTTGGTTTCCCTCCACAACACTATTTTTCATATCTACGATCTCATTGGAGAGTTTTTTAATCATCCGTTGTAGGTTTTCTAGATCTCCTCCTTCATTATCAAGACCTAGTTCTGTTTGTTTTACCGAGGGTCTTGTTAACAAAATTCCTCTCTTAGGTAGAGTTTGGGTTTCTTTATTCATCAGTGAGATCTGACCTTATTTTCATCCTTTCATTTGGAATTCAATCGTCTTAGCTTCCTCGAAATTTTAGGCTAGGTTATGTTTGGTAGCCTTTTTTACGAACATGGAGATGGAAGCAGGGAGAGTGTTAGCATATACCTCTATTTGCAACTCCTGGGTAGGTTTAGCTTCAGGTTAAAATTTGTTCAAGATAGTGGTAAACCGTTGGTTGAAATATTTAAACTTATCTTTTGGACTCATGGTAGCAGTGAAAATTTCAGCCATTAAAGCTCATGTGGTGGTTTCTTCTGCAAATTTTTCTAAGAAATGTTTTTGAAACTTCGTCCAACTAGTTATGGACCCAACAGGCAAGTTAAAATACCAAGTCGAGGATGAATTCTCGAAGGTATAGGGAAATATCCTACACAGTACATCCTCATGTTGTACGTTCATCAATCTTATAACTAATGTGAACTTTTTGATATGGCCCTTAGAAAATCCATAGGTTTCGGGGTCAAATTTGGGGAGTAATTTTTATGGATGTCAGGGTAGGTTATGTACCCATCCTGGAATTTCCAGAGCATATATGGCCAACCATAGTTGATTATATTTAGGTTGATTTCCCCTTTCTTCATTGTTGTCATTATTATCCTCCATGTCTTATGATTCATAAGTTGAGCGATCCGAGTTAGACCCTTCCTCATCATATTCAAAATTGTCAGGTTCATATTAGTTACCAGCTAGTGTTTTGGGGATCAGATTAAGGGGTTGTTCGATCTCAGTGAGGGAAAAATCTATCAGGTCTTCTACCATGTGAACAAAAACCTGGTCAAGGGTGTCAAAAACTAGTCTACTTACTTGTTTTCTACGAGGAATTAAAGGAGATAAAGGTAACACTCCAATTTTTCGGGCGTAAGCTCTTGTGATTCTTTTGAGTCGATTCAACACCTCATGGGGGAGAGCGTAAGGTATTTCATGGAATAGGTGTTCTACTTCCTCGTGCTGAGGTGAGTTACTCATTTCAAGAGTACTCTTTGTATGTGGGTTGTCTTGAGAATGAATATCCATGCATGTGGGTTGTTTTGAATCTACAGGCTATGCGAAATATATTATCAGAAATATTGTTAGCCATTCATTCGTTCATGCCCTCCTTCTAGCGCCAATTCTGTTGATGGGTCAGAAATCCTTTAACTCAACAGTAGGAACCAAACCCGCTCAAGAGACCCAATTAGACGCGTAAGAGTTTGATAAGGGGAATGGTTCTCCAGATCTTTGATTCAACCGATTTATCGATGGGCTTTATGGGTAACTGAAAGGTGTATCTTTCTATGAAAGGTTTCTCCTTCAGGTTAAGCGATTCTCTTTTTTTATATTTTTTGTATGCTTGAATAATCTAGGTAAAACAAATATGATGGCATAATCCAACTGATGAAGGGGAATTACTAAATACTGAAGAATCATGAACTTAGGATAACCCTTATACCTCAGCGTGAAAAAAACGATAATCAGACCTATTTAAAGCTTAGCAATAACACTTTTTACTTGTGAACATTTATCATTGACTGAGATAACAATTGTAGATAGGAAAACAAATATGTAACAAAGATGAGTGTAAAAAAATTAGTTCTCTTAGCTCTACTATCAATCACATATCAATACATTGATTTCTTTTCATCATCTAGAAAAAAATAATTGTTATAATATTGAAATATAACTTAACAATAGATGTAGCAACTCTTACTCAATACAGTAGCACTATCAAACTCAAAGATGAAAACAATCCATCCTCGATCCAATCAAGTTGATGCTTTAGATGAAAAAATTGTCTTTGGTTCTAAAAAAAAACTTCTTAATTAAAGTTGCACAGAAATAATTCTTTTACAATTCTCAAAAAGAGGGTCTTTCCCAAAACCATCGCCCTTTTGCACAAGGTCAATATCCCTATTTATAAAGGATCACTAAGCTAAAAATAACTACTAAAGTTGTGTTAAGAAAACAAAATTGACACGTGGCAGACTTTCTCTCCTCGTCTCTTGACACCATCCGATTTTTACTACAACGGATGATTTCTCTTATACTTCTCCCACTTGAAGAAAAGGTCTTTGCATGTGTTTTAATAAGGAAATATATGTTGATCCATCGGTGCAGAGAAGACTTCCTTTATCTCCACTGCTCGTTCTCTATACCCAATGAGCTTGACACATAAGCATTAGAGAACTGTGAGGAATTTGATTGGGTTCTCCTAGAACTTCTTTACTTGACCTGGAGTCATACTTGAAATATATGAGATCTCTTTCTCCCATGCTGAGTCTTGATCTGCATGTCGTTTGACTATGTCATGCAAATCAACGAAATTTTCTGGTGGGCCGAATTCTAGTAGGCCAATGTTTTCCATCTCCCGATTGATTTTTCCCATCTTTTTTTTCCCTATCCCCACCTTTCCTGTATCCTCAGCTGAGGTTCTTGGACCATGATCACCAAGTATTCAACTTCCTTCCTGATTCAGGAGATGTTGATATCCATCAATACTCGGATGTCATGCTCTTTCGAGTCTTAGGATTTTTGTACTGCACTGATATAGTCAATCCACTCTAAGGCATGGTGTTCCTTTTCATACCATCTCTGCACATATTTACAAGTTTCCAGCCCCATGAGATTATCCTCTTGGAAATCATCTATGCATGTGGTGAAGATATTTTGTTCGTTTTTGAACTGTGCATATGTTTCTCTGAACTCACCCCTTGAGAATACTACTGCCTGCGTTGAATCCTGATAATACTTCATTAGATGGTGCAGATGATCCATATCCTTCTTTGTGGATACTGATTCCTTTTCATCCCTTTTCACTCTATCCATCATTGCATCAGTTATATCCATCCCCACCCCGATCAACTCAGTTATCTTATAATTTTCTGTGTTGAGAAGTGTTTCTTCTTTGGTAATGAGGAGTGTGTTATCAAGTGTGAGCCTCCTTTTCTTGGTTGTCCTTATCATCACAACTTTCCTCTTGCTATCATAAGAAATCACTTGTATGTCAGCGGCATCGTCCACTGGCTCAGTAATCTGTTGGTCTCCCCAGGTCAGAGTGTTTCCTAGGCTTCCTATCGTATATATGTGTTCTATGACCGACTCTTGTAGTTCTTTAGCAGGGGGAACTTCTATATTTCCTGGTGAATCGGCCTCCTGCAGGGGTTCGTTGGCTGGTGGAGTCTCAGATTTAGATGGGGAGAGGGGAAAAGGATCATCCTTTAATTGAGGATTGGCTATTGAAATGTCGATTTCTGATTGTTGTGTTTCTTGTTCCTATTCACTAGAGCCCAAATCCTCCTTAGAGTTGTCCATATTAGGCTGAATTCTTGATTGGTCGAGAAATTCAGTGTCCAACTTGTTTCTGTACTTTTCGTCTCCTTCTTGGGGAATTGAGGTCGAAGCTTCAAGAGCTAGAGAACATGTTTCCCCTGGTTCTCCCTCCTCTGTGATTGGTACTGGGGTTATGAGTGAAACCCATGAGATTTCATCATCGTCGTATATGGTAATTAGTTCTATGAGGATGTCAGGCACATCTTTTGTACCTGATTTTCTTGTTTCCCCCACTTGCGCTAGAGCAACGATCGACGACCTTGCTTGTTATCACATGATTCATGAGCTTTCTGGATGAGAGATCTCCTCCATTGGGGTTGACTCTAAGCCATCTAGTTCTTCTCCGAGATTGATCATGTCAGTCGGGATGACCCTTATGGGTTCAATCAGAGGTTTTAGTTGGGGATCATTTTCTAATCTTTGGATGACTCTTTGGGTTTATTCTAGTAGCAACATTCCTCTCCTATGTTCCTTTGTGGCTTCTACTTCTATGTTTTCTTCCCTAATCCTGAGGGATTCTTGAGTTGTTTGTTATATCGTTTCAACCTACTCATCCATTGTCATGGATATAAATATCTTCATGTTGGGGGTAGATTTTCTCTGAAGCACCTCCTCCTAGTCCTAATCACCTTCTGTAAATATTTCATCTTCAAACTTATCATGTGAATACGGCTAGCAAGAAGACACCTGTAATGCATGCTGGGGTACTAGGCCCTTTGGGTCATTTTTGTAAAATTGGCCTATGGGAAATATATACTCCAACTGGCTCAATTCCTCTTTTTCTACTTGTGCAGTATCTTTCACCATGTAAAACCCTACATGAAAGCCATAGGGTATGATTGTTCTCTTTTTGTCCTTCACCGTAGTGGCATCATAGCCTTGCATAATGGATTGATAAAAAATCTCTCCCACAATGATTCTGTCTGGGAAATGGGTGGGGAGTAAATGAGGAGTTCCAGTGGCCCCGGACACTCTGATGTAGGTGGTGGTTTCTTCCAGGTACCAGTGGCCTACTTTGAAAATCATCTTCTTGGATGTTGTCGTAAGACTTGGGCATTCTTTATTAAAAAAAAAAAAAAAAACTCGAGCTATAAATTCATCACANACATATGAGAGTGTAATATCTCTTGTACATTTCCCCCCATAGAATGTTGAAATAGACATGCACAAGTAGCTCTGCAACATGCCAGCTCAAATTCGTTCCTGCAAAGACGTTCCTTGCGCAGATCACATCCAATAGGTATGACACCATGTGGAAAGTTGGAGTTTCTCCATCCTTTGGTGTGTGGGATTGTAGTATATTGGTGCTCAGTTGTTTTGAAATAATCACTCCCCAATTGAAGCTGCTACTGAATATTTCCACAGTGTATGCTAGGGGAATCCAAGCTTCTAAAAACTTGGCGCAATCCCTCTCCCTATATAATTGACAGATTAGAGACATCAGATAAATATATGGCTCTATAAGATTCTTCGTACCATACCAGTCATTTCTCCTATTCATAAACTTCTTATCCTCCTTCCACCATGAGTCCATCAATTTGTTGGTGTCATGGACGTCATAGAATTTTACCACAATCTTTCCTCCGGGTCTCTGAGTTTGCAGTATTCTTGGAACTCTGTTGGAAGAAAAAACCCAACACATCCTCCATTCTCATCATTTACCATGCATTTTTTCACATATGTGTGGTCGATTATCCACCCCAGAGTTTCAATGCAAGGCAAGACCAATTTTCAGTAGGCTACCATGTGCAGGTAGGATCGTCGAATGTTTGGGAATACTTGGTCATCGAGAATTCTAAAATTTGGGCCACTGTGTGGTATAAACTCTGATTAATCGTCCCATTTGATCCTATTGAACAAATATCCCCACTGTGGGAGCACCACTTTCGACCCAGTACTCGCCTCTGTGTCACCGAATGCAAGAGGTTGGGAAAACACCTTTTTAGTGTTCGTTCGGACAACTGGCTCCACGTTAGTGGAAAAATCAAGTTGTATAGCAGCATCAGGCGACGATCCTTCACCGAACTCTACTTCTTTCAATTTTGGTGATCTTGACAAATGCCTGGTCGTTGGATTCCTTGGAGGCATTTTCCTGCACAAAGAACATAATGAGATACCGATTTGTAGAAATGATATTGAAAAGAAAACAATTGTGATTGTCGAAATTATATAGATGGTTCATATCTCTTCTTCGCACAAGATTAACCTGGTTTAGAATTCTAAAAATTGCATATGAGCTCTTGAAATGATTTCTCACTCCTTCGACTACTATGGAAATGAAAGACTTGGGTAGTGGATGCAACGTTTGAATTTGTCTTTATAATTTAAACATGGAGCACACTTACCTTGTCGCGTCAGTTCTTGAATTCAGGGCATAAATGCGTTCTGCAAAATCCATCGCCAAGATCTTAATCATGCTCTGGATTTAAATGCAATCGCAAGCTGCTAGCGCAGGAGTGGGGTGCTACGCAGTTCATCTGTGGTTTCAAACTCTTATTATTTGGTCAGCGCGGGGGTTAGTAATGTGTGTTAATCAATGCAATGATTAGCCCATTAAATAACAAAATATGACCTTATTTTCACCAAAGATGTCCCATCCTACCGTTGATTTCCTATCATTTCGTTGGTTTAAGCAAGTGGATCAACGTCAGTGATTTTCTTTTACAATGTTTGTTAATTCCTCTTTTATCAAAAACTTCGATGTTGACCCAAACTTTTGTATAGTGCTCACGTGGAAATGCTGACATGGAAGAGCAGTCATGACACATGGCATTTTATTTTGGCTCCTTCGTTAAAAAAAAAATTGAAATCGTGGATTTTCTTTAAGCATGGCTCTAGGAACCTTAGCCTATATTTCCAATGTCAATGACATGTTGAGGATAGACGATCAACGAGTCACTATGTTTATTACTTCATGATTTCATCCCTCAGAGTTAATCGATGATGATAACGTATTATCGATCGATGATCAGCACTCGGCGTTGTGTCGAAGTAAAGGCTTCGCAGTTTAAGGTTTCCTTTGGATATATCTGACCCAAAATGTATCAGTGATTAGAGGTTCATTAGGTGTGTCGATGTTATCATTTTCCTTGTCGTACCTCCCCAATGATGATGATACATCGACGAGATTTCGACAATATTTTCGCAAGACATAATCAATGATCGACGATTCGCTCTTCTATTCTCCTGATGTCAATGACACATCAACGATCAACGATCAACATTTGTCATTGTCATATGGTTGATTTTACAACACATATCGTTTCGATGTTGGTAATGGGTGCATGGCTCAAAATTCTATTTGTGTATAGTACTTAGTTAAAATCCCAAGTGTTATTTAGAAGAGAAGTTAATCTACTAAACAACTCCAAACCAACCTGAATGTGATCGATGAAAAAACATAGGAACAGAAAAATTAATGATCCCTACACAACAGATTCAATTCAAAAAGAAGGAAAAAAACAAAGTGGTACCCAAAAGAGAAAAAATTCCACAAATCTTTTAGGGTGTGTTGAGTGCTCAACGCATTGTTTGGTCTCTTTCCTGCCACAGTGTGGTCCATATTGTATACAAGTCATTGTTACACATTATTTTTGTCATACCTATGACCGTTAATGATGTAAACCTATATGTTGCCTTCAGAGGGGTCAGTGGCCTGAGTTCCCTTGTAAAAACCCTGTAAAAAAGGAAGTTTGCAGGTTGTTATATAGGCAAGGTGTGAGAATGTCTGATTCTCGCAGGTTGCACCATATATAGGTTGCGAGAGGTTTGTAGGTTTCTCTATAGGAAGGGTGCGAGAATGCTTACACGTGGGAAAAACGAGCGTTTTCTCGAATCTTCTAGAAGGAGAAACTTCCATGGTGAGGTGGCATCCGAATGGTTTGGATCTTACTCGCTTTCATGATTTGGTGGGATCATCCTAACCTCCTCACCTTATCCTCTTCAACTTATAAAAGGAGAGTATTTCTCATGGATAAAGTTAGCTTTGGTTAGCTTTGGAGATTTTGGGATTATCTTGGATTGGATTGAACTTTGGAGATTTTTGGCTTGGCTATATGAGCCACTTTGTCAAGATAGATTGTGAATATTATCATATCTGTGCTCTCAGAATTCTTGGAGTGAAAGTGTG
>SNQJ01S0057758.1:52597-62873 GCA_010110895.2 Picea sitchensis
AATTATAGGTTGAGGTACAGGTTGATGCATGGTTCATATTTATTCGTACAGGTTTATAGCAGTATATCTCACAGTGATAGTGTGACAGTGGTTCCATCATTCTACTTCTACTTCAGGGTGGCAGGACGAGGCAATGACAGGTGGTTGTAGCCGGAGAACATAGGGGGTTGTAGCCTCCTTCTGGTTGTAGATAGAGAATTGGGGAGTTGGAGATTCCCTCAGGTTGTAGCCTGAGAAACTAGGGGGTTGGAGACTCCTTCCAGTTGCAGCTGGAAAACAAAGGAAGTTGGTGCTTCCAATGAATGTAATTCTTCAAGACATATAAGAAAAACCATTCTGTGGTTTTCTCCCGATTTGGGTTTCCACGTAAAACATTGGTGTACTGTGTATGTGTATGATTGCTCATTTTTTCATTGCTTATTTACTCTGCAGTTATTGGATGATAATGCTTCATTGATATAACACTTGGATTATATGGTTAAAAGGGGATTAAATTGCTCTATTACTGATTCACCCCCCCTCTCAGTAATCCAACATACATATGGTAATGCCTTGTAGTTAATGTGAGGTAATATTCTATGCCAAAGTTCACATGGATTATGAATGGAATGAGTCAAGGATGCTTCTAAGTGACCTTTTAGCTTATACATGACACTTTCTTCTTTTCCAATAATAATTGCTTCTTTCATGGTTTTTCCTTTGGGCCACATAAGAACTTCTCCATCTATGAAAGCAACTCTGAAGCCTTTTTTTATCTAAAGATGAGATAGAAAGTAAGTTATTTGTCAAACCTAGTATATATAGTACATCCTTCATCGTCATTGGCGTCCTTGAATCAAGTTTGTAATTTGATTCTCCTACTCCTTTGATAGGGTATTGGTGATCGTCTCTAAGTGTAACTTTCTGGGGAATGTTCTTTTCTATAAGGCAAGAGAGAATGTCTCTTTGACCTGTCATGTGCTTGGAAGAACCACTATCTATGAGCCAAGTGTCCTCACCAGGTGACACTGATCCTCAGAGGGAAGATATTAAGACATAGTTTTCAATCTGTTATTTTATCATCTTTGTGGGTGTCTCTTCATCGTCAACTATATGGGCATGGTGCCTCTTGTTTCTCTTCTTGTATTCATCTCTTCTAGATCGAAAATTCTTACAATATGTCCCATCTTGTCACAATGGCAAAATTGGTAGGATGAGAAATATTTTTCTCATCTTTGACCTTTCTGAAACTTTTGGAATCTCCTTGGAGGGTGAGATTCTTTATGTATGAATTTGTTTGGGGGGTGAGACTCCTTATGTTGATGATTTTATTTTTGGAAGTAATACCTCTTCCTTCCTCTTTTAGTATGTGCAACTAGGGATTGATCTTCATCTCTTGATAGCATTGCTTCTTGGTTAGCTACTCTTGCTTCTTCTTGAACACATTCTTCCCAAAGACTGTCGAAGTGTAGTTTCTCCTTTCTGGCACAAACAGTTTGGATGAATATATCCCAAGGTATCGTGAGACCATTAAAATTTTTCATTATGAGTTTGTATTCATATAGAGTATCCCCAATTTTTTCTATATGTTCCATGAATTGTGATATTCTAGAGAAATATTCCTAAACTATTTCTCCTTTCTGCATCCTTGTACTTTTGAGTTGAGTTCTTAGATTCATCTTCCGGTTGATGTTCTTTCCTTCATACATTCTGGTTAGGGAATCAAACATTTATTTTTGAGTCTTATTTGAGGCCACTTGAGGAATCAAGTGATCTTTAATAGAATATGCAATGATTCTTTTGGCCCTAACTGTGTCCTTTTGGTGTTTTTCTTTAGTTGTAGCATCGATAGGTTCTGGTACATATTATTTAATGAATCTTGCTAGGTCATTCTCTTCAAGAATGAGAGAAATAATATACTTCCAAGAATGGAAGTTTTCCACACCTTCTAGCTTGTCAACAAGCTTAGTGCTTCCAGACATCTTTACCTGGAGCTAGGAAAATGATAAAAAAATTGAAAAATGCTCATAATTTAATTTTGGACTTACCATGAGGTGCACTTGGCTGAGGCGAGTAGCCTGGTGTAGTTAGATTTTAGAAAATCCAATTTTTTCTCCTTCAAATTGGACTAGCGGAATTCTGGACTGGTACTTCTGTTACTGGTTTTGGTTTCTTTGTTTTCTGGTTTTCTAGTACCACTGAAAACTAGGGTTTCACTTTCCTAGAGTTCTATCCACTGAAAAAGTTCTCTAAGGATGCCAAAGAGTTTTCTAGGCTAGGGTGAACTTCCTTGATGAGTTTTAGGCTGAAATTCCTCTTTAATATAAAACCCTAATTTTCTTGTACGATAATAGTGACATTTTTGCTTATGTAGTGAAAGATGCTCTCTTCATCTTAGCTATGATACCATGTTAATTTTCAAGCTATTATTAGGTTTCTTTTCAATTTACGAGATAACAATATCATAGGTAGGATCATTGAGAGAAACAAAATCACATGATACACGTCATTTATCCCGGGAAACCCTCATGGGGGAGAAAACCCAACAAAAACTTCCTTAATATAGATAGCCAATACAATGCCAAGACATTAAAGAAAACCACTAGAGAATATCCAACACTGAGCAATGTGCCTCTCTCTTCCTTCTTCTCCCAATTGTAGCTACCAAACTTGTGCATTGGATGAGAGAATGAGTGAGTGAGATAATGAGGTGTTGACTTCCTTTATTTATACAAACTAGCAGGTGTTGGAAAGGTGTCTCTTCATTGGGAAGGGCCAAATTATCTTCTTAGTGGTTAAAACCACTTTAATTATCCTGGGGGATGAATTCTCAATTTGCATAATATATTTAGGGTTTGACCAATCCACAAAATGGGATTTGGTCAATTACAATGCCCGAAATGATCAATCCACAAAAGGGGATTGATCTAATGAATAATAACTCAATAATAAATTGCAGTTAGAGTATTTCAACAACAATATGGTATGTGAAGAGGATCGTAGACGAAGCATCAAAATTGTGCAGCTAGAGACCACATTCAAGGAAAGATCCTTGACTTGGTACATGAAGTACAAGGCCACTATGCCAATGAGATATAAAAGGTCCCTGGCAGAAATCAAGTGAGATTTTCTTAATGAATTCCATAAGCCTAAGTCATAATCTCAATGCATTATAGAGATTAAGGAGATTAAGCAGAAACCGGGGGAGACTATCTGGGATTATGACCAGCAATTCAATATCCTATTGGATAGGTTGATGTTCCATATCCATGACATGCAACATAGAGAATGGTTCATTGCGGGGTCGCTTCCTCATATCTAAGTCATGTTTATCCAATAGAAGGTTACTATTCAAGCTGAAGAAGTGGAGTTTGCAATGCACTTGGAGGCAACACTAGGAGGAGGAGAGACATTGATAGGTTTGGTGAAAGTACAGTCTCAGTTGCCCAACCTAAAAATGTAGTTGCAAGATATGGAAAAGGAAAAGGTGGTGCACAAGCACGTATGGTGTACAACATGCCGATCAGAAGGGAACCATAGAGATGAGTGTCCTACATTGGGAAACTATATAGTGACGGGTGTGCCAAATCCATATCTAGATGGACCTTAGACATAGTGGTGCGAGATTTTCAGACAATGGGGATATATACCACCTTGCTACCCAACACTAGAGAAATATCAAAGGATGCATCATACTTTGTTCCATTAATTCAGGAAATCCACGGGGCATGATGTGAACAATTGTTGGTCACTCCAACTAATGCAAGACCATACCCATCATGTACTCCTATTTTAGGAGGAACAAAATGGTTGTGATTGTGGTGGTGCTAAGAGAGGTGGATATCAAGGAGGTCGCAGAGGAAGATATGGATGTGGTTGAGGACAAGGATATGGAGGAGGTGGAGGTAGACCCCCCACTTGTTTTAACTATGACGAGATAGGCCATGCGTTGAGATTTTTTACCAAACCACACACTCTCTATGGGTACTGCTATAGCCCCAAGAACATCACAAAGGATTTTCCTGACTTACTAAAGAAGTGGGAAGAGAAGAAGGCACATTCTAACATGGTGAATATGGTGCCATGAGGGAATTAGAAAAAGGATGATGAATTTTATGTACAGATGATAAACCTGGGAAGAGAAAATATGAGAATGGAATTTGAACATGGTGAAATCTCGAGTCAAAGGCCAGAGGGGAAAATAAGAAAGGAAGAACAACCCCCTCCTAAGTTTGATGTTTTCCAACAAAATCAATTCTTGTGCGACACACAGAGGGACATAGAGGAATAAAGAGCATGATAAGAGATTCAACATGTGACACAAATGTCGCTTGAAGTGGCTTAGATTCATGAGGATGTACAACAAATGATGCAGAGGTCGCTAGAAGAAGCCCAAGCCCATGAAGAATTGCAGTGCACCACGTAGAGGTCTTTGGATGAATCTTGTGTGCACAAGGAAATATAATGCAAGATGCAAAGGTTTCTAGAAGAAGCTCATATAAAACAAGAGTTGTGATGTTTCGAACAAAGGGAAATAGAGGAATATGTACATGAAGAGTTGAAGCACACAATGTGAGAAGAAGAACTGCATGAATTGGGTCATGAAACAAAAATTGAAGATCAAGTAAGTAACTTATTGCATTGTTGTTTAATATTTTTAAGTGACCCTGATGCTATGTGGAATTTGATGTAGATGTTAGCAACCCGCATGGGGAAAGAAGGGACATATGGAGTTATATCATCCCCCCTACTAGAAAGGGACGTGTGTTAGGTCAGTAAGCATAAGTGCACAGGAAAGGAGTTCAATATGACATCTAAAATCATAATTTATGAGATGGATGGGGTCATGTTGGATTTGGGTTCTTCTATGAACATCCTGCTACAGAAGTAATGGGAGTTGTTGGGTAAACTGAACTTGATATGGTTTCCCATTCAGATTTGGCTAGAAAATCAGTATAGAATCTACCCTATAAGCCTATTGGACAATGTCTAGGAGAACATAGAGGGGGTGAAGATGGATTTTTTTTGAAGTGATAGAGATAATGGATGATTTTGATCCATACCCCACCCTACTTTCCATTGATTGGGCCTTCTAAAACAATGTTGTGTTGAACCTGAAGAAGAGACATATGTCATTTGAAAAAAAAACCCTGCACATGATCGTTTCATTAGATTCAAATGAAGGGGATAGATACAATGAGCCAAACGATGGGATGCATAGAGATTTATTATTGAAAATATTTACAAGATCACGGGGCGTAGGGAAGATTACATCAATCCCACCATGGATGGGGAATTGAGCTGGAGGAGCGTGAATTCATATGATATTGGTTCTGAGGATTCCATGGAGAGGTGGAAACATATGATGTATGTGGTATCTAACTGAAGATGTGCAAGGATAACTAAAGAAATGTGTTGGATTGGCTCTGAGCTATGTGATTCCCCGCGGTTTGAAGGGATGGGGCCAATAGAAGCATTCTCAATATAGATGGAGAAGGATGTTACATAAGACATAAGGGTTCAGGCCATGGATGCTATAGTACAAGGAACACCGAGACGGTGGTGGGAGACACATTGCATGAACATACAAGGTTGGGCATATGTGGCTAAGTTGATAAAGGTCAAATTCCAACCCATCTCTGATTTTGAATCAACCAATCAGTATAAGGACACTGAATATCCTTAGGAGCACATGCACTACTACAAAAGTCATTGGACTACCAAGAATATTCCTCATATGCAATGGGTCCACCAATTTGTTCATACCATGGATATTGTTCCAAGGAGCTAGTATATTCAAGAGGATCTCATGAGGTAAACAATAGAATTGGTTCATGTAAGTGCACAATTTTTCTCAATGTTCCACTTCATAGTAGAAGATTCTTCTCAAAAGAAGGCACTCCTCCATATTAAAAACTTTATTTTTCACTATCAATCGAAGGACGACACAACAAAGGTTGTATCATCATATCATTAGATGGTGGTGAAACTGAAGGAGGCCATCCATTGTTGAAAAGTTGAATTTGATGATGTTGATGATGATGACCAAAGAGGCATACAAATCAAATAATTCGAGGGTGAGAAAGAAGTCAAGGGAAAGGAGGTGAAGATGGTTGTGCTGGACTATGGACATCCGATTAAGATAAAGAAACATAATATCAACAATGAGGAAGTGCCCAAAATGTCTATCATTGGAGACTATTGGGACAAAGAGATTGTTACTCAAGTCATAGATCTACTCAAAGAATACAAGGAATTATTCCCTCAAATCTTATCAAAGATGAAGGGAATTGCAAGGTCCCTAGGGGATATGAAAATTCAGCTCAATACAGATGCCAAACCTGTTAAGAGAATGCCTTACCGATTAAACTACAAGTATAAATAAAATGTGCACAAGGAGTTGGATCAAATATTGGATGTTGGAATCATTATTCCCATGGGGGAATTTGATTAGATTAGTCTCATGGTGGTGCAACCAAATAAAACAAGTGACATTCAAATATATGTAGACCCATGGATCCTTAATTCCATATATGTGCATGATATGTTCCCCACTCCTTTCATCAATGAGGTTTTATAGAATGTTGGTGGATGAGAAGCCTACTCCTTTACATATGGTTTTTCAGGATATCATCAGGTTCAAATCATGGAGGAATATCAAGCCAAAATCACCTTTGAGACATAATGGGGTTCCTTTTTTGATACGGTGATGCCTTTTAGGATGAATAATTCCTCTACAATGTTTTCCAGGATCGTGGTCGCAACCTTTAAATATTTTATCCACAAGTTTCTTGAATTTTACTTGGACGTCTGGAAAATGTTTAGTTTGTTAAAAGAGAACATGAAATCCCTTCACTTGATGCTAGATTGACGCCTCCAACTCCAGTTTTTGGTGAATTTGAAGAAGTGCATCTTCTAAATTCCATTTGGGATGTTGTTGGGGAATTTGGTTTGCAAGGATGGATTGTTGGTTGAACAAGATAAAATCACTGCCATATTGGATATGGTGGCCCCTACTTTGGTTTGCAAGCCATGTGCCCACATTGGGTCATGCAGGATATTATCGGTGGTTCATTCAGAGCCATGCAAACATTTCTGCCACCTTGGAGAAGTTGTTGCGCAAGGATACCAAGTACATATGGACACAAAATGCTAGGAAGCCCTAGATACCCTAAAGGATAAACTAGTCACTGTGTTGATTATGGTATTCCCCAACTAGTCCAATCTCTTTCATGTTCATGTAGATCCTTCGTCCATTGCATTGGGAGTAGTTCTTGAGTAGCCGAGTGGAGGGCATATTGATTATCTGATTTACTTTGATAATAAAAAACTATCCAATGAAGAAAATAATTATACAATGACTGAGCACGAGGGTCTCATCATAGTATATGCCTTGTAGAATTTTCGACATTATTTGATGGGAACCCATTTCAAATTATTCTCTGACCATTCTGTTCTCAAGTATTTGGTCAAAAAGAAAGTAATGGGAGGGAGGATATACCATGAGTTGCTACTATTTCAAGAATTCAAGTTTGAGGTAGTTTTCAAATTGGGGAAATAAAATGTTGGACTCGATCATCTATTAAGGATTGATTCTAGAGAAGCTAGTCGAAGTATAGATTATGAACTCCCCGATGCACAAATTTTCTACATAAGATTAGTTCTTGATCAAATGGATGAGATCATTGAATTTATCGCATCAGGAGAGGCTCTGATGGGGTATACTCCAGCCCAAAATAATCAACTAGTGACCTATAGTCTCGACTATAACTTAATGCTAGGAAACTATACAAGATGGGAGATGATGGAATTCTACGTGTATGTGCCTTAGAGAATTAATATGACCCCATTTTGTATGAATCACATGAGGGAATTGTAGGAGGGAATTGTTATCCCCCATTTCTAGGGATAACTAAGGAGATGATGTCTCGAGGCCCTCAGGTTGTAGAAATGGCGTATTGAGAGGCAGATGAGTAGGGAGGGTCCCCTATAATACCACACATCACCATCAGATCGATGACAACAACATCCATCACACCCAGCTTGGCCCATAGAGGACATCGATTATTTATTCATGAGGAACAAAAATTGATATCGTGGTAAGTGTCATTTTAATTTTTGAATAATTTTAACATGTTGCAAAGGATCCTTTCTTGATTTTGAAAGCATTTACTTGGAAATTATGCTTTTTTCCCTATTTCAACTTGGTGAGTGTCATGGTTTCCTATTAAGTGGACACCCTTAGGGAAAGGGTTTATACTGAGGGTTTCCTTGAAGGGTCATCGTACCATTCCCACTCATACTTTCCACCTTCCATCACTTCTTCCCCTCAATTCTCCCATCTTTTAGGTTTTTGAGCTTATTTACTGAAGAAGGGAATGTACCTCATTTCATGGGAAGAAAGGGCCACTAGACTCAGAGGTTCCCTGGAAAGAAACATCATGCATTACAAGATCGCCTTGGGATTGCAAGAGCAATGAAATGCCTCTCTAAAACAAAAGTGAGGGACCCATAAAATAAATAACTAATTAATTAATGTTTCTTTTCCAAGGTGGAGTGTTTGTGGGATATGCATTTCCTTTTTAGTGCCCCTTATTGTCTTCAACTTGGACAAGCATGAAAACCAAGGTAGAGTGTATGTGGGCTATGATTTTCCTTTTTAGTGCCCCTTATTGTCTTCAACTTGGTAAAACATGAAAAATAAAGGGCTAATAAAGGGCTTGGAAAAATATGCTTTAAAAACAAAAAGAGGAAAATGTTGTGGTTAACCCTCAACGTAGGCACCCATAAATGAGACTATTAGAAAAACATGATCATTGAGCAATAAAATAAAACAAATGCGAAAATAAAATACAGGAGATACACAATACAATAGAGAAACAAATATACGTGGTTCACCTAGTGTGGGCTATGTCCACCAGAGAAATTTCCAGGTCCTTCCTTTATTATTATCCAACAAATGAAGGGATACAACATACAACAAACCCGCTGTAACTTCCTCTTCATTATCTCACAGTATCCTATCTAAAAATTCAATATTCTCTCTCGTGCTTAGCCACAATACATTTCCCTCATAAAAGAGGGTTTCCTTCTAGGGAAAAAAAACCTAACATCATTTCTACCGTTAGATTTGCGACCTTATAATGAACGGTCCATATTTACAATGAAATTACAATATACATTTACAAGGAAACTTTTCCTTTGGGGGCTATCCCCCCGAACCCCGCAGAGGGGGTAAGCCCCCTCTGCACTCCCCCGCATGGAAGAGTGTACATTCTTCCGGGGTGTAAAGTCTTCATGGGTTACAAACACGGCTAAAAACAAAGAACTATGAATCAGGAAGATAATCAGGCTCCACAACCAACAATCTCCCACTTGGAGACTGATCTCAACAACTCCACCGCTGTTGTATCTGCTAGACTATGAAACTTCTTGGACCTGTCAAATTTCTCATCTTCATATTCATGCTTGAAGACCAATTGAAACTGAGAAAGAACTCAGTTTCTCCCTGGTTACTCCCTCTGTTAACATGTCTGCAGTATTCTGGCTAGTGTGTATCTTTTCCAACTTCAAATGTCGATCTTCCAAGACAGATCGTATGAAATGGTACCTCAACTATGTATGCTTAGTATTCAAATGGAAGGCTGAGTTATTTGCAAGATGAATGACACTCTCACTTTCACAATACAACTTGTTGTTCTCCTGCTTCTTTCCCAATTCCTCCCTAAACCTTTGTAACCAAATCATTTCTTTACTAGCCTTTGTAGCAACATCATACTCTGCTTCTGTTGTTGAAAGTGAAACAAACTTTTGCAGTTTCGAAATCCAACTTACTGATGTTCCACCTATAGTAAAAACATACCCTGTGGTGCTCCTCCTGCTATCTTTATCACCTGCCATATATGAATCAACATATCTTTTTATAAAAGTGTCCGAAGCTCCAAAACATAATGCATGATTAACGGTACCTATCAAATACTTGAGAATTCACTTTATTGTCTCCCAATGTTCTTTACCTGTATTTTTCATATACCTTCTCACAACTCCCACTGCATTTGCAATATCTGGTCTTGTGCAAACCATTGCATACATCAAGCTACCATCTGCTGATGAATAAGGGACCCTGGACATGTATTCTATCTCCTCCTGTGTCTTGGGACACAATTCCTTGGTTAATTTGAAATGGTTGGCCAAAAATGTACTAACTATTTTTTCATTCTGCATTATAAACCTCTCCAACACCTTCTCTATGTACTCACCCTGAGACAATGTCAATTTGCGATTTTTCTTGTCTCTT
>SNQJ01S0057759.1:0-21241 GCA_010110895.2 Picea sitchensis
CGTGCCAGTGAATGTGTTGAGGCATGGTTGGAAGGCATGACAAGGAATTTTTCCTTAAGAGACTATGCGTCCACTTCAAATGCGAAGATAGCGATTTTTCAGTTGAGAGACAGTGCCTTGAACTGGTGGGGCAACCTAGAGAGGAAGTTGCACCTTACCCCAGACACCGTCTCTTGGGAACTTTTTGAGGAGAGGTTCCAAAGGAAATATCTACCAGCTTACTATGAGGAACAATAGGTGGGAGCATTTCATGCTCTAGTACAGGGAAACCGGACCGTAGAAGAATACGAGATCAGGTTTATGGAATTGGCCAAATATGTTTCATACATGGATAATGATCAACGACATGCATAACACTTTTTCTATGGGTTAAACCCTAAGATAAGGGCCATGGTGCGGATGTGGAAACCGTCTTCAGTAGCAGAAGCAGTGGAAAATGCGCGTTATGTGGAGGAACACATGAACTTAAATGGAGGTATGAGGTCGACCTTTCCGCATCGTCCTGGATTCGTGGGGAAGGCCCCTAGGACCTTCTCCAGGGGAGGGAGCTCTAGGCCACCTCCATATGGTAATAGAGTCGCACCAAGGACAGTCGCCACAGGTATTTCAATGGCAGCGACTGTAGCATCTCGTTCATCACCAACAACACAGGTAGGTCCACGACCATCTCAGGGGACAGCTAGTAGGGCTAGGGGTTCCAGGGGAAGGAACTCATTTTAGAGATAGTCACAGAATAGTGCGTAGGTTCAACCTCATGTTACCTGTTGGGGATGTGGAGGACCCCATTACCAGCGTGGCTTCCCAGAGTTACAATCAAGATTTGTGCATAGAGAAGGAAAGGCCCTCACGGGAAGAGCAAGTGGCAGCCACCAGATTTACGCAGTGGTTAATAATCACCAGGCAGAACATCAATCCACGGTGGTGGAGTCATCAGGTATGCTAAATGATATCAATGTTAAGATTTTATTTGATTTTGGTGCTACATATAGTTTCATTTCACCATCTGCATTAGAAAAGAGTGGGTTGGCAGCCTACGAGCACCACGACTTTAAACAAGTCGAGATGGTACCATTACGATGATTAGGTAAAAAAAGGGGAATGCAATGGGATAGGTTTCCAATAAGGGTGTCGAGAAGGGATTCGGGACCACTGGAAAAAAAGGATTAAAAATGAGAGGTACCATTGCGGTCAAGGCGATGAGAGGAATCCAATGGGATAGGTCCCGAATACGGGTGTCGGTGGGACCACTATACTCTCTTTTTTTAATCCTGTAGAGTTATACTCCGATATGAATAATATTGCAGTGGAAAAATGCCCAAATTCTTAATAAGAGGAAATGTGTAGTAATTTTTCAACCTGAATGTAGGAGACAAGGCTGCATGGAAATAGATCTTGTTTGTTCCTTTGTTGTTCTGTTTCTGTCCCAAGGGTTAGGGTGTTCAGGGTTTCTACAGACAAGGGTTTTCCCTGCATTATATCTCTCTGATATACGTGCGAGGTCAAACAATAGTACTCGGCCCAATATCTCAGGGCACCAACTAAGGAGGTTATATTGTACCCTTAGATGTACTACTCGATTACCCAGGTACTAGAGAGTATCTTCTTGAGTGTTGTTCTTGGTGGCACTATAGTAGTCAGACGATTGATCAGTTGATATATGGAGGGTTTCAGGATACCTAGGCCAATCCGTATACAGGTGGTGTCTAATGTGCTACCACTCGAAGGGGTACCAATAGGGGTTACAAGGGTATCCAACAATGTGAGGTTAAAAACCTCTTGTATTTTTTGCATGTATTTTTCCCCGACCGCGGATTTATACATTGAACCACATATCAGTGTAGTTTTAAGACGTTGAAATACGTCACTACTCTGGAAAAAAATTAACCCACAAACCTTGCCAAAGGAAAGTGCTCTGATGCCACTTATAAGGTACTAGTTGTCATATAATCTGCAGAAATAGTAATATTCAACAGATATCAATGGAACAACAAAATATTGAGAAGAAAAACACCATAAATGATACCTTTATTCAAAGAAAGAAATGTTCACTTACCTCTTCGAGTGGGCAACCTCCAGCAGATCAGAGCTCTATTACAATAATACTCAATAAAAAGAATGCTCATGCCTCCTGGTATTATTTATACTAATTCTATCTTCTAAAGAACCTTCTAGCGAAAGATATTTCTAGAAGTGGAAGCTTCTATTAGGTCTTCTTACATTGAATTGTTCACATTTATTAAATAGGTATCATAAACTAATGTCATCCTTTATTACATGGATAATATATTATTCTACCTACGTGAGGGGTTAGGGAGGTTAGGTCCCTAATAAGATTTGTCTCAGACAAACTGGTGCTTGAAGTGGTTGTGATGCAGGAGCATCACCTTCAAAGTCAAAACGCAAGCGTGGAGGCAAAGGAACAACATCTCAGCATGACAGAGTTTCAAATCAAAAATTAACTCAGAATTAAATCGAGTTGTTCAGATATTTTTGAAAGCAGCATTTTTAAATATGTCGTGTTTGTAAAGTCGTGAAGGACTGTAAGGGGTTGCAGATATTGAGTGTTGACTCTTATATGGAAATAAATGTTAGTTATTGTAACAGGACAAAGTAGGTAACCACTAAGAGTTTGATAGGATAGGTTACAGACAGGACGACGAGATCTCATGGAGCCGATCCTTAGATAGTTTGTTGTTATTGCATTGTAAAAGTAGTGTGGAATTAGGAGATGATGAGATAAAGATCAGAGAGATCAGTAGAACAGAGTAGAGTAGAAGAAATACTATGTAATTTGTTTTCATGAATGAATAGAACAGACAGAATTGTCCCAAATCCTTGGACTGTGTTCATCTTAATGTGTGATTGAATGAATGCTACATTCTATATGTGTTCTTTAGTTTATTTTGTTCATGTATGATTGTTCGAGAGGTTGATTGTATGAGTTTGTGACGAAACTGGATAAGTTTCAATYGTTTCTCTTCTGACACTTGTATGCAAGGTGTGCATCTCGAATGCAAGGAGTGCRTTGAATGAGTCTTGGATTGAATAAGAGAAGTTCAGAGAGARCAAAGGAAACTTAGACTAGGTGCAAGGAGCGCACAGCGTCGAGAAGCAACCAAGCATCGAAGAGCCCAAAACAGAGGAATTCCAGGTGGGCGAGAAGAATTTATTTTCAAGAAATCCTTCGATCTAAGTTATCGAAATACTGAGAACACAAGGTGTGGATGGGAAATCAGAATCCTTTAAGGACAAATCTCAAAGAGATAACACTTTTCATAAGTGTTAACAAGATCCAAGAGTCATATTCATAGGAGTAGCAAAGGTTCGAAACCTTTGAAGACTGATAAATCTTCTAAGTTAGAAGAAATCAGAAGCTTGGGAGGAGGAGCGACAGTGGTTGTTGGATCATAGTGTTGAGAATCAACAGTTTTCTTATCTGTGTAAGGTGCACGAACCTTACATCTTCACACGCACAGGGGAGAGAACTCACCAAGGTTTGAGAACTGATATTTCCAAAGCCCGAAGAGCCGAAAATCCAAAGTAAATCTCAAACATTCAATCAGTCGAAGAAGATCTGAGTCGTCAGATCGTCTGAAGGAACTTCAATTGTCGGATCGTCAGGGTGGGTCTGAGCCATCAAATACCGTGAGTCTGGGAGGAGGCAAGTTTGAAACTTGAGATTTCCGAAGTGCGGAGAGCCAAAGAGCTAGAGCGAATATGGATCGTTGCATCTAGGAGGACACGTGTCGACAAGTCGAAAGATCCAGAGGGAGGCCAAGGTCAAAGTGTTGAAACACCTGAAGCCCGAAGAGTCAAAGGGCTCAGAGCCATCGATCTATAGGTGGAAACTTGTCAACAGATCGTGAGCTCCGGGTATTTTTTTGTGGAGTTTCAGTTGAGAACTGAGACTACCGAACCCCGAAGACCCGAATTGATTCAGAGTCATCGGATCTAGGAGAGACATGGCATAGATCCATGCACTCTGGGTAAGGTCCCGAAGTAATCCTCGATCGTTAGATCAAGAGGACACACGACAGAAATCCACATACTTCGCGGGGAGAGAAAAGTTGAGAGTTGAAAAGTCCAAAGTCCGGAGATGCGAAGGGATCGCAGTCGTTTCTCCAAGGAGGACACGCGTCAGTGGATTAGAGTCTTGAGATAAAATCCAAAGAAGGAAAGGGTTGAAGTTTGAGAACTCTGGAGTTCGGAGTTCCGAAGTGATCAACACCATTGATTTCATGGGACAGGTGTCCGCAGATCATCAACTCCGGAGGGTTGGAGTACAAAAGAGAGATGGGTTTGAGATTTCAAAACCCCAAAGTCCGGAATTGTGAAGAGATCATATCCATTGATCTCGAAGGGATAGATTTGGCTCGTGTATTTGGAAGATGCGGATCTGAACCGTCAGTTCAGGAAGTATCGTCAAGATCGCGAGATCGATGACCCCATAGCATTGTGGGGAGATGAGTTGTGCGGACTTTAAAATATCGAGGGCAGGCCACAATCCATACTGTGGTTTTGCCAAGAGGACACGTGGAGGCTCAAGGAGAATTGCGGGCTAAAAAGTAGTTTGAATTCAAACCACTTTTGGTCGTGCTCGCAATGCATTGTCATCGCCCAAGGTCATATCACGAGAGGGCTTATCTGAGAAGAAGATAACGCCCAACACTCTGAGATTTCATAGGAAATCAAAAGGGAAGGTTGTGAGTGCCATTAAACCTGCACCAACAAGCCGAAAGGACCTGTGTGTAGTCACATAATGATAACATTGAGGTTTTGGAGAGTTATTCGACTCGAGAATCAAAGATCCTTGACCGGGAGGTCGTGCATCCCTATAGGGGAGTAGGGGGGCTACATCAGGTAGTATAAGAGCTAATATTGAGTTTGTTTGCAGACAACAAGCAAAGGAGAAAGGAGGTAAGTTAATATCATTTGTGGTATCAAGAATTTGATTTCTGTTTGTAGGTGACGTAGTGGAATCATGCCACCTAGAGGGTGTAGAGCGAATGTAGAAATGGAAGAAGAAATGAGGTGACTCTGAATGAGATTGGACGCCATGGAAACAATGCATAGGAGAGCACCAGACGCTGGAGATATCATTGAAGTTGAGAGCGAAGAAGAAGAGGTCGAAGAAAATGTAGCAGAGGATGCTGCACAAGATCGCTTGATAAAAGTTGTTTCAAAGATAGGAGCCAGAGCAAGGATAGAGGTACCAATGTATGAAGGAAATTTAGAAGTTGAAGAATTGTTAGATTGGGTACGTGTTATGGACAAGTAATTCGATTATGAAGATATCGAAGAGGACAATATGGTGAAGCATGCAATGACAAGACTAAAAGGTCATGTAGCTCTATGGTGGGATGAACTGCAAGCCAAACGCAAAAGCAATGGTAAGCAGAGAATTAAAAACTAGGATACGATGGTAGCCAAGCTGAAAGCCAAATTTATCATGAAGGATTACCAAATCAATCTATTCAGAAGATTGCAAAACCTGAGACAAAAGAGCTTATCAGTGAAGGAGTACACTAAGGAATTTTACAGACTAAACATCCGGGATAGACAGAAAGAGAATGAAGATGAAAAGACAGCCAGATATATCAATGGGATGAGATATGAAATCCAAGAGGAGATCAACATGATTTCTATTAATATAGTCAAGGATGCTTATCAAGTAGCCTTGAAAGCTGAAGAGAAATTGGCCAGGAAGAAAATTCAACGAAACAGAGGAGGAAATTCAAGCAGAGGTAAGGGAACCGGTAGAGAGAATTTCCAAAAGCCGAAGCATGAAGCTGACAAATAGCGTAGTCACCATGAGAAAGGTGGAAGTTCTAAAGAAGGACAACATGGTGGAAGAAGTTCTTTTTCCAGAGGAAGAGGAAGAGGAAGAGCCAGAGGAGGCGTAGTTAGATGCTATACTTGTGGAAAACAAGGGCACAAGTCTTGGGAATGTCCGGAGAGAAAGAACGAAGGAGGAGGTGAATCACACATCGCTGAATCACATAAGCATGTGGAAGCATAAGCCACAGAAGGAGGAAAGAACCTCATGATGAGAAATATTCTTCTTAAACTAGAGAAGGAACCGGAGGAACCAGTTCAGTGAACAAGTCTGTTCAGAACTGCTTGCAATACGAAAGATAGAGTTTGCAAGGTGATCATAGACAGTGGGAGAAATGAAAATCTAGTATCCACAGAGATGGTGGAGAAACTGGAGTTGAAGACAACTACGTGTCCAAACCCATACAAGGTGTCATGCTTGCAGAAAGGACATCAAGTAATGGTAAGTCAACAATTTCAAGTTGAATTTAAAATAGGAGGTTATAGGGATGAAATATTATGTGATATAATTCCTATGGATGTTTGTTGTATTTTATTGGGGAGACTGTGGCAATTTGATAGAAAAGTTATTCATGATGGAAGAAAGAATACTTATACCCTAGAAAATAATGGTAGGACACATATGTTGTTACCAATAGAAGAAAAAGAGCAAAAAAAGGAAGCTAGTTCAAGAATACTTCTCATGAGTGGGAAGGAACTCTTGAATGAAGTTAAGAAGGAAAAATAAATGCAGTTTGTTGTAGTGAGGAAGCCTAGAGTTATTCTTACAAATAATTATGTGGAAGATTTGCCTGTATAAATCCAGGAACTGATAGAAAAATTTGTTGACATAGTAGTGGATGAGTTACCTCACTCATTGCCACCCATTGGGAGTATAAGCCATGATATTGACCTTATTCCAGGAGCTAGTTTACCAAACAAAGCAGCTTATAGGTTGACACCTAGAGAAAATGAGGCAGTCAAAAATCAAGTCCAGGATTTGTTGGATAAAGGTTTAGTCAGGGAAAGCCTAATCCCATGCGCAGTACCAACTGTGTTAAGTCCAAAGAAGGATGGAGGATGGAGAATGTGTACAGATTCCCAAGCCATCAACAAGATAACCATTAGGTACAGATTTCCTTTAGTGAGGATGGATGATTTGATGGATTGTTTGAGTGGAGCAAGCTATTTTTCCAAGATAGACTTGAAGAGTGGATATCATCAAATAAGAATGAGAGGGGGAGATGAGTGGAAAACAACATTCAAGACAAATGAAGGATTGTTTGAATGGTTGGTCATGCCATTTGGGTTGACAAATGCGCCAAGCACATTTATGAGATTGATGAATGAATTGTTGAAAGACTTCATAAGAAAATTTGTCATAGTATATCTGGATGACATACTAATCTTTAGTAAGACAAAGGGAGAACACATAAGACATTTGACATCAGTGATGGAAAAGTTGCAGCAAGAGAATTTGCTGATAAATCTGAAGAAAAATTCTTTATGAGGAAGGAACTCATATATTTGGGTTTCGTAATCTCTTCAAATGAGTTGAAGATGGATCCATAAAAGGTGAGAGCAATCAGAGAATGGCCATCGCCAAGCAACATGTTTGAGTTAAGGAGTTTTCATGGGTTAGCAAGCTTTTATAGAAAGTTTATCAGAAATTTCAGTGGTATATGTGCACCCATGCTAGACACTATGAAGAAGAAACACAAGTCTTTTAGATGGATAGAGTAAGCTGAAAAGAGTTTCAAAGTGTTGAAGGAGAAGATCATAGAACAACCAATTCTAGTCTTACCAAATTTTGGAAAAACTTCAAGTGAGATGTGATGCAAGTGGATTAGCTATTGGAGCAGTCTTGAGTCAGGATAATAGGCCATATGATTTTTTCAGTGAGAAGTTGAATGACACCAAGAAGAATTATTCCACATATGACAAAGAATTTTATGCAGTGATTCAATCTTTGAAGAAGTGGAGACACTATCTAATTCCTAAAGAATTTGTCTTGTACAATGATAATCAAGCTTTACAATTTATTACTAGGTAGGAAAAGTTGTATCAAAAACATGCAAAATGGGTAGAATTTATGCAAAATTTAACTTTTTTTATTAAACATATTGCTGGAACTACTAACAAAGTTGCAGATGCTTTGAGCAGGAGGAGTTTGATTGTACAAGAATTCCAAGTGGAGACCTTAGGGTTTGAACACCTCAAGGAGATGTATAGAGAAGATGCAGATTTTAAGGAAGCTTATGAGGCATGCACAAATCCTTTGTTGGGAGACAGAAGCCCATGGACTGAATATTTGATCCAAGATGGATTATTGTTCAAGGGAAGCCAATTATGCATACCGAAATGCTCAATGAGAGATAACTTGTTGAAAGAGAAACACAACGGAGGTTTAGCTGGACATTTTGGTCATGATAAGACATTTGCACAACTGAGCAATTCGTATTATTTGTCAAGCATGAGGGAAGAAGTGAAAAAATTTGTGAACAAATGCAGAATTTGTGAGTATGCAAAAGGAAGACAACAAAACAATCGTTTGTATCAGCCATTACCAATTCCAGAGAGGTCGTGGGATGCAATCAGTATGGATTTTGTTTTGGGGTTGCCTAGAACTCAAAAAGGGAGTGATTCCATATTTGTTGTGGTGGACAGATTTTCAAAAATGGCACATTTCATACCATGCTAGAAAACAAACGATGCTACAGACATAGCCAATTTGTTTTTCAGAGAAGTAGTGAGACTACATGGATTGTCGAGGCGCATAGTCTCAGACAGAGACACCAAATTTGTAGGACACTTTTGGAGGACTCTATGGAAGAGGCTGGGGACGAACTTGTCCTTTAGTTCAGCATATCACCCTCAGACAGATGGACAGACTGAAGTAGTAAACATGAGTCTAGGAAAATTGTTAAGAAGTTTAGTCATTGAGCAAGGTCATCAATGGGATCAGATTTTGGCACAAGAAAAATTTGCATTTAACAATTCAGCGAACAGGAGCACAGGGAAAAGTCCATTTGAAATTATGTATGGTATACAACCAAGAGGGATTACAGAGTTGAAAGATATGAATCAAGATGAGTTCAAAAGTGTTGGAGCAGAGGATTTTGAAACAGAAATGCAGAAACTCCATGACAGAGTCAGAGAACAACTACAGAACAACGGCCAGAAATATAAGAACAGAGTTGATCAAAAGAGGAGAGAAGTTCAATTCGATGTTGGAGATGAAGTTTTAGCTCATTTGAGAAAAGTAAGGTTCCCAAGGGGAACATATAGCAAGTTGAAAATGAAGAAGATAGGACCATGCGGGATTCTCAGAAAATTTGCAGCTAATGCTTATGAAATTGAGTTGCCAGAAAACGTTGGGATATCACCGATATTCAATGTTGCAGACCTGTATCCTTATAGGAGAGATGAGGCAGGAGAATTAGATGACCAAAAAGAAGTTCAATGGGAAGAAAAATTGCCCACATCAGAAAAACCTCAAATGGAGAAAATCATTGAACAAAGAGATGGAAACAAGACTAGGAGGAAGACATATCCTGAATATTTAGTGAAGTGGAAGGATCATCCAATGGAAGATGCAAGTTGGGTCACAAAAACTGATATTTTGAAGCATGGAAAGATAGTGCAGGAGCTCATGGACAGGAGTCCATGAAAATTTTAACCAGAGGAGTATGATGCAGGAGCATCGCCTTCAAAGTCAAAACACAAGCATGGAGGAAAAGGAACGACATCTCAACATGACAGAGTTTAAAATCGGAAATTAACTCAAAATTAAATCGAGTTGTTGAGATATTTTTGAAAGCAACATTTTTAAATATGCCATGTTTGTAAAGTCGTGAAGGAATGTAAGGGGTTGCATATATTGAGTGTTGACTCTTATCTGGCAATAACTGTTAGTTATTGTAATAGGAAAAAGTAGGTAACCGCTAAGAGTATGATAGGATAGGTTACAGACAGGATGACGAGAGCTCGTGGAGCCAGTCCTTGGATAGTTTGTTGTTATTGCATTGTAAAAGTAGTGTGGAATTAGGAGATGATGAGATAGAGATCATAGAGATTAGTAGAACAAAGTAGAGTAGAAGAAATACTATGTAATTTTTTTTCATGAATGAATAGAACAGACAGAATTGTCCCAAATCCTTGGACTATGTTCATATTAATGTGTGATTGAATGAATGCTACATTTTGTATGTGTTCTTTAGTTTATTTCGTTCATGTATGATTGTTCGAGAGGTTGATTGTATGAGTTCGTGACGAAACTGGATAAGTTTCAATGTTTTCTCTTCTGACACTTGTATGAAAGTTGTGCATCTCGAATGCAAGGATTACATCGAATGAGTCTCAGATTGACTAAGAGAAGTTCAGAGAGAACAAAGGAAACTTAGACCAGGTGCAAGGAGAACATAGCATCGAGAAGCGACCAAACGTCGAAGAACCCGAAACAGAGGAACACCAGGTGGGCGAGAAGAATTTATTTTCAAGAAATCCTTCGATCTAAGTTATTGAAATCCAGAGAACGCAAGGAGTGCGTGGGAAATCAGAATCCTTTAAGGACAAAGATTAGAAGAGATAGAACTTTTCATAAGTGTTGATGAGATCCAAGAGTCAGATTCGTAGAAGGAGCAAAGGTTTGAAACCTTTGAAAACTGATAAATCTTCTAAGTTGGAAGAAATCAGAAGCTCAGCAGAAGGAGTGACAGTGGTCGTTGGATCACAGTGTTGAGAATCAACAACCGTCTGATCTATGTAAGGTGCATGAGCTTTAACACCTTCGCATGCACAGGAGAGAGAACTCACCAAGGTTTGAGAACTGATATTTACAAAGCCCAAAGAGTTGGAAATCTGAAGTAAATATCAAACGTTCGATCAACCAAAGAAGATCTGATCTGTCAGATCGTCTGAAGGAACTTCAAACGTCGGATCGCCAGGGTGGGTCTGAGCCGTCAGATACCATCAGTCCGGAAGGAGGCAAGTTTGAAACTTGAGATTTCTGAAGTGCGGAGAGCCGAAGGGCCAGAGTGAATCTGGATCATTGGATCCAGGAGGACACGTGTCGACAGGTCGAAAGATCCAGAGGGAGGCGAAGGTCGAAGTGTTGAAACACCCGAAGCCCAAAGAGCTGAAGGGTCGAGAGCCGTCGATCTATAGGTGGACACTTGTCAACAGATTGCGAGCTCTGAGTAAATTTTTTGTGGAGTTTCAGTTGAGAACTGAGACTACCAAACCCTAAGGACCCGAAGTGATTCAGAGCCATCGGATCTAGGAGAGACGTGGCATAGATCCATGCACTCCGGGTAAGGTCCCAAAGTAATCCTTGATCGTTAGATCAAGAGGACACGCGACAGAAATCTGCATACTTCGTAGGGAGAGAAAAGTTGAGAGTTGAAAAGTCTGAAGTCTAGAGACGCGAAGGGATCACAGTCGTTCCTTCGAGGAGGAAACGCGTCAGTGGCTTAGAGTCTTCGGATAAAAGCCAAAGAAGTAAAGGGTTTAAGTTTGAGAACTCCGGAGTCTAGAGTTCAGAAGTGATCAACACTGTTGATTTCACAGGATAGGCGTCCACAGATCGTCAACTCCGGAGGGTTGGAGTACAAAAGAGAGTTGTGTTTGAGATTTCAAAACCCTGAAGTCCGCAATTGCAAAAAGATCATATATGTTGATCTTGAAGGGACAGATCTGGCCCATGGATTTGGAAGATGCAAATCTGAACCGTCAATTCAAGCATTATCGTCAAGATCATGATTTTGACGATCCTGTAGCATTGCGGGGAGAGGAGTTGTGCGGACTTTAAAATATCCAGGGCGGGATGCAATCCATACCGTGATTTTTCCAAGAGGACACGTGGAGGCTTAAGGAGAATTGCGGGCTGAAAAGTAGTTTGACTTCAAACCACTTGTGGTCGTGCCCACAATCACGTTGTCATCACCCAATGTCATATCACGAGAGGGCTTATCCGAGAAGGAGCTAACGCCCAACACTCTGAGATTTCATAGGAAATCGAAAGGGAAGGTTACGGGTGCCATTAAACCTGCACCAACAAGATGAAAGGACCTGTGTGTAGTCATAGAACGAGACCATTGATGTTTCAGAGAGTCATTCGACTTGAGAATCGAGGATCCTTGACCGGAAGGTCGTGCAGCCCTACGGGGGAGTAGGGGGGCTGCATCAGGTTGTCTACCAAATAATTATGCACGAAGTCGGGGCAACTCTATATCAGGACAAGAAGGTCATCTATCCTCCACTTCCATTATGGATTAGTTCATACTCATTCGCAACCACCAAGTAGGCTCAGGATGAAGTGGATATGTTAATTTTGTATCACTATGAGGAAGAGAGATTCAAAAGACATGATCCCATGAAGGTTGTCAAATATTATTGCAACCAAATCAAATTCCTATGAGAATACACGTCATCCGATTGGGAGGAAGAATAAGTACACTGTAGGGAACAGACCTGTGACAAAGTCATTTTTAGGTGTCGTGGCAGATCCGTGAGAAGGTTCGTCGATGAAGAGAATACTCATGAAGAAGCACAAAAGAAGTAAGAAAAACAGGTAGTGACAAAGCATCTTCTGCAACAACATCCACACATTCTAGGATAGCCGAAGAAGAAGGAACAATGATAGATAAGAAAAGGAGAAAAAAAGAAAAAGATCATAAAAAGAAGGAAGACATGGCATAAAAGAAGAGGAAGACTAATGAATCTAGAGCTAAGGAAAAATTTGATGCAACAATAGCTAAACCAGAAGCAAAAGAAAATGTAGCTACCGAAAAATAAGCAAAAGTTGAAGTTGAACAAAAAGAAACAACTAAAGGAGATACAACATAAGCAACAATAGCAGTAGAAGCAGAGGCAGCGGCGAAAGTGACATAGAAAGTAGAAAATGACATTGCAACCAAGGTAAAAGAAGAGGAATAGTGGAAGATATATGAAGAGGATCAAAACAATGATGCATCACCAATGGAAACTGACATCCCGAGATTATCAATGGGAGTTTCTAGCAGACACACTCAATTTAGTGGGTTAGATTTGGGGATTAACACCCCATACAGTCTAAGCAAATTTCTCAACTTGAAAAGGTGCAGGTATGACAAAGCCACCAGTCACATCATAGAACAACAATTCAGGAAGGTCCCCAACACAGGAGGTGACCCAATATCAGTCCTCACAGAGACCCCAGTAACAAAAAATGTTAGCGAAGATCCACTTTATATAGCATCTGTATTCACCACGAGGATGGAGCAGAACTTGAAAAAAAAAATCACCAGAATCAAGAGAAGGATGCCAAAATCACGGAGTTAGAGGAAAAACTCTGAAAAATAAGGATAGATGAGGGTATCCTGAAAGAGTTCAAGGCAAGTGAAAAGAAATTCGGGATAGAGCTAGAGGAATCCATCACGGACATGTATGCCCACTAGCACATCTTTCAACAAATGACAACCACCACAATAGAACAACATATCCAAGTGCAAGCCAAGAACACCCAGTTCATCACCATCTAGGAAGGTCTAAGTGATATTGATATATGGATCACCAAGAACCCAGATGCACCACTCGAGCTTCCTCTCCCCATAGGCATATAAATAAAGATTGATTACACTTGGCTTGACAATTTTCATTAAGTTGGGAAGAGAGAAGAAAAAGAGATGACTAGCTCGCTAGAAATATGTGTGCAACTACACAAAGAAGCACAAGTTTTGATTCGGAAGTGTCATCTCCCTCTCCTATAAGAGCTTGGAAATACCCTCACGATGGAGAAACTTCTCGAGAAAAATGCAATAGAGCACAAGTTACGAGAAATAAATAACCAAATCAACCACAAAGGTGACAATGGACTTTAGAGGAACATCTTATACAATCCACCAAAGTCCACACCATGATCCAAGATTTCATGGCTACCTTAGCAAAAGACATGCAAACCCTCAATGACAACACAACCATGCACAAAGTATCTCTTGAAGAATTGTCCTACTGTATTTGGATCATATCTCTCTATGAACAGTTAGATATTTGGACAACTTACATCAGGGACAAGAATCCATGAATAAGAAAAAACAACAAATTTGAATTTGTTGACAACTATATGCTATTTCGTCTTTTTCCAAACTACCCTTACTTTCGTCCCCACTCTCACACATGTCAATAGTTAGTGGGGGGAAGCTAAACAATTTTGTAACCGCTTCTTGAGAAATGCAAGAAGACATTTTCAATAGTTAGTAATAGTTGTATAAATAAAGGAAGAATCCTATTTTGTAGGGGGCTCTTCAAGCATTGTATACACTCAAGAAACTTAGGTGGAGAACTAGACAAGGAAGAAGATCAATGTCTTGAGGTTAGATGATGGGGGAGAGTAAACCTCCAATGACTTCAAGTATTTCTACAAGGAGGAAGGGATCAAGAGGGATTTGACAGTCTCATACAACCCTCAACAGAATGGGGTTGCAGAGAGAAATAATAGGCCCATCATCAATTCTTATAGGTCTATGATACATGACTAGGAGTTTCCTATGTTTCTTTAGGAAGAGGCATGTAACACAACAAAATATGTGCAAAACAGGAGTCCTCATAGGATATTGGGGGACAAGACTCTGGAGGATGAATTCTCATGAATGAAGCTAGAGATAGGACGTTTGAGGATCTTTGGTTCTCCAATCTACATCCATGTTCCCGTGGAGAAGAGGACAAAGTTGAAGCCTTCATGATAGAAGGGTATATTTGTAGGATATAGTGAGACCTCAAAGGATTACATAATCTTCATTCCAACACATCAAAATATAGTTGTGAGTGGAGATGTTAAGTTTGAGGAGAAATTGGCATCTAGAAAATCTCAAGAGTCATAAGTAGTGATAGAGGATGAGAAGCAGCAAGCTCCGAAGGATTGGCAATGGTTAGCAACTTTCAGTTTAGGGGGAAGAATTCAAGTGGGGAGGAATATTTATCCCCTTCCAATTCTATCAAGAGACCCAAGTGGCTATTGCAAACATTGAGGGATATTAGTAAGGCTCCTAGAAGTGAAATAAGAGAGAGAAGACATCCGATTAAGTTTTTGAACTATATGGCACTTATGAGTAGCATCATTGATGTTAATCCTTCCATTTTTTAGGAAGTGACATATCATTAATTTTGGTGGGATTCCATGGTGGATGAGTACACCTCTATCATGAGAAATGATGTTTGCGACATAGTCCCAAGACCAGAGGGGAAGTTAGTGGTGAGTTCCAGGTGGTTCTACAAGATCAAGCATGTTTCATATGGTAGCATTAAAAATTTAAAGGAGAGGTTTGTGGTGAGAGGGTTCTCCCATAGAGAGGGAGTGAACTATGAGGAGACATTTTCTCTAGTCGCCAGGTATGCTTATATTCGATTTGTTATTTATGTTGCTTCAATTATGATGTAGAGGATTCACCGGATGGATGTGAAGACAACTTTACTCAATGGGATTATTGAGGAGGAAGTATATATAGAGAAACCTCATGGATTTGAGATATATAGGAGGGAGTCTCATGTGTGTAGGCTTAAGAAATCCTTGTACAGACTCAAACATGCACCCAGGGAATGGTATTCCGGGATTGACGAATACTTGCAGAGTATGGGCTTTACCAAGAGTGAGGTGGATCCTAACTTGTACTTCATACTTGTTGGGGTTGATCCACTCATCTTGGTTATGTACATGGATGATTTGTTTCTCACAGGTGCAAAGGAGCTTATTGCAAGGTGCAAAGTAGATTTAGATACTGAGTTCAAGATGAAGGACATTGGCTTGATCCATTTTGGGATTAGAGGTATGGAAGGTATCGGGAGAGATCTTCCTTGGTCAAGGGAAGTACACAATGGTGATCTTGAGGAGATTCAAGATAGACGATTATAGACCGATGGCTACACCTATGGTTACCAATATGAAGAAGGTTATCACTTTAGATTCAAAGTTGGTGGATTCCAAGATATATAGGAAACTAATAGGGTCCTTGATGCATTTGGTCAACACTTGGCCAGATATACATTTTTTTGTGAACACCTTGAGTTAGTTCATGGTGGATCTGAGGTAGGTGCATTGGATAACAGTGAAGCATATGCATAGGTACTTGAAAGGTACATTGGAGTATGGATTGAGGCATCTTGGAGGTGATGGAGTGAAACTGTAGGGATATACAGACTCAAATTGGGTAGGGAGTGTAGTAGACATAAATAGCACCTTGGGGTGTTGCTTCATCTTGGGATCAACAATGATTACATGGTTCAACAAGAAGCATAATTCTATAGCATTCAGTTCAGCAGAGGCAGAGTATAATTTCTTACAAATTTCTTACAAGTTTATTTGATCAGGAGTTGAATCCTTTTATGATATACTACGATAATCAGAATTGTATCAAACTCTCCGAGAATCCAATATTCCATGATAGGTCCAACCATATTGATATCGGGTATCACTTCATCCAAGACAGGATCCATAAGGGAATGATCAAGATTCAATATGTTTCCACAGATGAGCAGGTTACAAATATTATGAGCAAACCCTCAATTAAAGGCAAGTTTGTGTTCTTCGTGAAAAAAATTGGAGTGGTGTAGACCATCTTCCTCGCTAAGAGTGAGTGTTGATGTTTGTAACATCATACATGTATTTCCACATAGGTCTAAGTGTCTAGACGCGTGGAAGTTGTCCAAAGCCATCTACCTTAAGAATTTACTTTAATTAAAGGAATTATTAAAGTAAAATTATTTTATTAATTAGTTGAGTTTATTTAAAGAAATGATTTAATTAACATTAGTGAATTAAATCTTAGCCATTGATCTCAAGTGAGGTGAGAAGTAATCTTAGTCATCAATCACTTTGGAGATTAGGGTTAGGTCATAACTCAAGATTATAAAAGCAAGACTAGGGTAAAGAAGGAGAAGATCAATAGAGAGAGATTGATTTGACACAAAGAGCGGAGAAGGATGTTTTCTCAAGGAGATATTGGATAGGTGGAGAAGGACTTACATCTAGAGATCAGGCCCGGAAGAAGAGAGAACAGAGACAACTGCAAGTGGGTTTCAATAGATCGGAATCACGACAGTAGGGTCACACCATATGGATTTTGTCGTACAATATTTGAGTGTGTGTACGCGGGTTTCAATGGAGATAGGTGCATATACATGGGTTTACTTAAGGAAATACACATACATCTTAGGAAACATGCAAGTTCAAGATAGTACAACAGACACAAAGGTGTTAGGGTTTGCAGGTGATGTCTAAATGTTTATGTATTTCTTTATGGGACATTTTCCTAGTAAGGGATCCCTTGCAAGCTTTGAAGTTATTTGAATGATAAGCTTAGTTGATGGGGAAAATATCTATGTGTCTTGTGTATGAGATTTTGGTTTCTGGTATTGCTTCCACTATATTTATTTGAGTTGATTATTCCAAAAGTGTATGTTGTTTTGTGAGATTCTAATTTGATTTACATCAAGGAAATCACTAGATAACAAGATGCCTACAATATGGAGTAGGGTAAATTCAACAAATAAATTTTGTCATTATTCCCTTAAATATGGTCGCAATAGTGACTCCAACCATTGGAAAAGAAAATTGTATTTCTAGTTTATCTAAAGAGGCATCAAAATTGAGGTCAATTGTATGTGTAATGCATTCTATGAACTGGTGGTTGTATCTAGTAATCAAATGCACCAACTAGCCTACAATTAAAGGGTGGCACTATAGTTTTCCAATCAAGCACATGATTCACAACCATTGCTTGCAACCAACACTTCAACCGAGTAACAATACTACACAAATATTTAATTTAATGGGAATCTGTTGGCAGCCAAATCACATTTTTCCATTGTCTTATAAGCTGCCTACACCAATGTTTTGCAAACATCATTTTTTCGTCGCAATTTTTCAAATGAATGACACTTTTATTCTTTGCGCCTTTGCATGCTTATTTTCGTTTTGTTTTCACGACTGTAAGCGTGAAAACATTCGTCTTTTGAAGTCGCATTGAAGTCATTATTTGAACTGTCATGATCCTTCCTGTCAATATGCATATTGCACTTACTTTTTAATTATCGTTATGCAGCTGGCAAAACCTTCGAACTGTACTCATTGAACATCTTTATATTGATTGTGTGACTTGGTTTCATTGAGTTTGTAATGCRTTGGTATTTGGATTTGCATTTTATTTGACCTACTTGACCTTTGGATTCATGAAAATACTTAGGTGTTGTGGTTAAATCTTTTATATTTTAATATAATGCCTATGATCATGTTTTCATAACTATTGGCATGTTGATTACGTGAGCACCCATTGACACGTTGGTTAAACTATTGATATCAGCTGATGCATTGGCGCATGGATAAACATTTGGTATTGATTTTAATTTGAATGTTGATGGTTTTAAACTATGCTATAATCTTGATTGCACGTTGGTTTATACACTTGCCATTGGTTTCAAAGGTCGGCCAAGTGATATGACTGTTGAACTATGCTACAATGGGTTGAAATACTATGTAAATTGGCGGTTGTACTTTGGCAATTACTATTTTGCATGGCAGAGATAAGCTCCACCACCTTCGCACGATGGCATTTATGCCTATCCCTTTTCTCCATTCACTTCTATTAGCTCGGGTAGCTCTGCTCCTGTGTGTTATGATCCAAACCCTCAGATTACCATGTGCTCGGCTACATGGCACCAGTCATGCGAATCGAGCCAAATGGCAACCAATCCCTGTTAATGTTTGACAATGCCCGCAAAGATCTGGAGGATAACGGATGGCTCACCTTCGTGCAGCGTTTTGAGGGTTTTAACCTAGCTGTAGCACGGTAGTTTGCCATGACCTTCGATGGCTGTAGAGCCAAGGTGGGCGACATACAGTTGGAAATTGATGAGAAATTTATTAGCTCTGCTACAGGGTTACCTGCTACAGGCCAGCGTTGGTTCAAGAATTGTAAGGTCGAGGAGCTTCCATGGACACTGTTGTTCCTCTCGCACAAAGTCACCTCTTGTGACAGAGGCATGCCCATATCTATGCTCAAACCACGATGGCACGACCTATTAATGTTAGTCAAGCAGTTCATGACCTGTGAAGGTCGATACAGACATGTGTTTCTCTACCACGTGTGTTTGCTCATGAATTTTATGGGATACCCGTTGAATATGCCCTTTTACTTTCATCGTAGCCTATATAAAATGTCGAAAAGGTTTAAAAGGAAGAAGGATGACAGTAGCCTATTCCACTATGGGCTCATTAAACTTATCGTTGTTTATCATTTGAGTTTGCATGGTGATAGCTAGGAAGCTTTCGTAGCTCGGAATGGTTTCGAGGACACAAACCCTATACAGGTTGACAAGCCTGTCGTGAGTGAATTCATGGCTGTTCCCCCCGTGCCCTTCCATATCCTATTGCCTACTCCTAAGCCTTTGGCCTACCCTCCTATCGACTTACCAAACGTTGGAACTGAGAAGCCCGAGACTATTAAAACGCCTATGAGCAGAAAGCCTAAGGCAAACCCTACTGCTAATGCCAAGGGTAAAAAGAACGCTAGGCTCATTTCAAGGATGGATAGAAACAAGCCTAAATCCTCTGCTGAATCAAAGCCTATAATCTTGAGTGAGGATTCTGACTCGGACATAGAACGTTTTTTGGCCAGCGAGTATCCTTACTCCCAGGGTTTATGCCTTGAACCACCTTATGATTTCGTGACAAACCTTCCCCTTGCCTAAAAGATAATCCCAGTTACCCGGGGATTAAATTGCCTAATGAAACCCTCAGCCATGTGTCCAAACCCTCGCCTGCTTTTTCAAAACCCATACAGTCATCCTGTGACCAATGAGATTTATGGTTGGAACGATACTATATTGATGTCCCCATACTCCAATCGAAAATTCAATCACTGGAAAGTCGAATTGAGGCATTGACCAGTCAAAGAAACCAACTCCAAGCAACTGATAAGAAACAAAAGACAACCGGCTCCATCCTTTTCAAGAATGTTGAATCAGCCACAGCCGTTGTCAACTCCAGATTGGCATGATCAATCCATCTCGTCGCTATACAGGTATGATTTTAATATCGTTTTATTTTGTGAGTGACCATGAGTAATATCGTGATTGAAATTCGGTGTTCAAATAGCTCTGTTATATTCCGAATAGCTCTGTTTATATTTCATAATGTGTTCATCCTGTATATTGTGTTGCTTTGCTAAAAATAAATCGAATTTCGTTTTGGATATAAGATTTGATCATCCCCAGTTTAGACTCCGATAGATTTTCATTTCGATTTGATTGGTTTTCGTTTGGATCTTATTTGATGGTTTGCCTGATTGAGTTAACGAAATTGAGGATTCTCTTTCAATTCAATTCGTTTTGTACCCACTCCCAACAGGAAGTTTTCATGCTCAATTTAGAATACGATCGGGTTTGTATTTGTTTTCGTTATGATTCATATACTGTGATTGGTGAATGATTTTGGTTGTTACGATACTGTGTCATCTAATGTTCTATATTCAATCGTTTCCAATTTGGGAATAACGACTTTGTTTTCACGGAAACGACGCTCTCATTTAAAACTGTGCAAATAATATTCGTGCCCGAATCGTGGAATGATTTTTGAGTCATAACAACTATGTGAAAACCTTAGTTGTTCGCGTTTATTCTGAGTTGGAAAGATTGTTCTATGAGTTGAATTCGGATTATAATTGATGCTCTGTTTGATTTTAAATTTGTGAAATGAATTGGTCAAACCCGGTTATAATTCGTTTGATTGGAACGATTTTGATCAAAGTCAATTGATTTTGTTTACCCACTGTGCAATGAAAAACAATCGGATATCTATTATGAACTCTGTTATTAATTGATCGATCCTGTTACGATTTCATTTGTGGACAGTTACGAGTCAATTATGGTTTAACTTTCTCACGGCTTAGATCATATGACAATTTGAAAATGATCATGTTCGATTCGATCGTATCTCTTGTTGAAGCAGCATAACGATTGCCTGCATTTTGTTTGATCATATCGATTTCAATTGGATATCAAACGATTTAAAAATTGTTTGATTATGATTCTGTTAGACCCGATTATGTGGTAACTAAAGAAACAGAGTACACCTATCTCTGTATTCGGTTGAATGATTTTTTATTCTGTTTTGATTTCGAATGGTATAACAAGTTCAAATTAAATGATTCGTTTTCAAACAGCTATTGGATGTCAATTAAATTGAATTCTTTAAAAGATTCTCAATTGATTCTAATGATGATTCTGTATCTTATTTAGACTAGCTACAGAATCAAAGGATTCTGTAGCTAGTCTATAGAATTAGATTTTTGTTATTTTATTAATAAAAGATCCTTCTAACTTGTCTATTTTTTACCCTTTTCAGGTGAATTCGAATTGCATGGGACATGCTGGACAGTTCAAGGGATATTTGGATGTT